>PVJX010041947.1:0-14410 GCA_004027295.1 Dolichotis patagonum
CTGTGGAATCTCAGGCAGGCCAGGCCTCCTTGCCTTGTCCCAGGCAGGTCTCCAGGAGGTTCCCTGCGAGTGAAGGGCCTACAGGTCCCAAAGAGTCAGGCCAGAATGTTGGTTTCTGAAAAGTCCCCAATCCCAAACAGACCTGGCCAAGATGCCAGTCTCCACAATATTCCCAATCCAAACAGCCCAGGCCACTCTGTGGGTCCAAGAGTTTCGGGTCCCAAAGAGACAGGCCGAGATGCTGCTTTCTGGGAGACTTCCTGGGCGTGAAGGGCGGGGCTACGGGGCCAAATAGACCTGGCCCAGATGCCGATCTCCAGGCAGTTCCCTGCGGATGAAGGGCGTGCTTACCAGTCCCAAAGAGTCGCGCCGAGATCTGTATTTTATTTCTTGTGATGAAGCAAATTTTTCATATGGAATAGGTTAATATTGTTGTTACTTTTAATTAGTACTATTCAAATTGGAAAAGGTAAAAATCCTACTTAAACATCATTATGACACTGGGCGTGGTGGCGCACGCCTGTAATCACAGCACTTGGGAGGCTGAGGCAGGAGGATCACTGTGAGTTCGAGGCCAGCCTGGGCTACAAAGTGAGTTCAAGGCCAGCCTCAACTGCATGATGAAACCTTGTCTCAAAAAGACAAGAAACACACAAACAAAACATGATTATTAGACAAAAGAAAAATTTATTTGTATATTTATGCTCACAAAATAAAACATTCAAGTGTCAATCTGGTCTCAGGTACACATGGTTTGGATTGCTTAAACAGTGTTTCAGGAATTTGTTGGTAACATTCCATCTCTTAGGTTTTCTTTATTAAACTTTAAAGCTATTCTCATGGATTTTTTCAAAGAATAAAGCTGCTATATAGCTTATGGTCCAAACCAGGAGAATGTTATTACTAAAGGCATGAGTAAAGATTGTTCTGGATCATCAAGACACATGGAACTACAATAAAATGAATAGGGGCAATTTCAGATTTCCATATCCCCACTTTGCAGCATCACAAAGTCGTGTACTTGACTGTGATCATTTCTGAGCAAATTTCTGTGGTTAGGAAAATACATTACACTGAGAAGTCAGACTAGACTATTTACTTGCTCAGGCACTAATTCCAAAGGAGATAAGTGAGCAGATTTGGTTGTCTAAATGAAAATGATCCTTCTATAATTAGGAAAAAGAACAATGGACAGGAGATTTACAAACATATATGTTCACAGTATACAGTATATATTTCATATTCTTTCATTTACCATATACATCCTTGGTTAAATAATTTGTATATTACTACAAGCAGGAGTTTCTTTATCATTTGTAACATGTTTAATCATTATGGGAAACTATCAATAGAATTAAAATATACTTTAGTGATTTTTTAAAATCAATTGAAGGCACATTATTGAGATAGTATACTGGACTTGGGAATGCACTCCTTATTAGTTCTAAAAGTTGAACTTCAGTTGTGATACCCTTCAAAACTTTTATAACAGTAATTCTTCCTTTATTTGCCACTATTGCTTTGCCTATATTTCATAAAATTTCTAATAACTTCATTTTACTTTTTTTTTTAAATGAATCCATCGAAATTATGGTTGTATGTTTTCTGGAGTATGTTTTTTATTTTCCCTGTCAATCAAGATCACAAGCATGACTTGTAATATGAGCAAGTAATGGTTTATTCAAGGTGTTATACTCACTTTATATTGCTTGAAGTTGAGAACCACTGGAAATTCTTTCCTTGTGAAACATATCACTTTCAAATATTTCACTCTTGTCATTTAAAAAAAAAGGTGTTCTACACACTGGGAAATATTCATCTAAATCTATACTGGAGAAGTGAAGCAAAGCAATATGAAACTCATGCTCTTGTTTTTACTTTATCTTATTTCCATCTAAGGCATATAAACAAGTGTGTTCTCTCTGAGATTCTGTTTTCTTTCTTCATATATGTTCTTCTCAGGTGATTTTGCACCAAGTTCATGTGTCACAATGTCACAGACATTCTGAAGATTCTCAATTTCTGCCTCTACTCAAGATCCCTTTTTTTTATTAAAAAAGTCATGCCAAAATACACTAACTAAAAGACAAACAAAAATATCCACATTTAACATAGCATCTCTCTATATAGTACACTTATACATCTCTCTATATAGTACACTAACATACAAAATATTCAGCTTAGTGAAAAGCTTTAATTTTCACCCTAATGATTATGCAAGAATTTTACAAAGATCCCAAATATTTCTGTCTCCCTGTAACTTGTACCACTCCCTGAAAAATATATGATCTATTCATTCATTCATTCATTCATTCTTTCATATGCATGAATAATTCATATTAATGAATAACAATTCATTCATTTATTCATTGATGCGATCTATTCATTCATTAAATGTTTTCTAGTCCTGCTGCTTCTAATATTGCTCTATACGTCATCAATTCCTGCCCATATTTACTGCCCATTACTACAAAGATGTTCCCCCAAAATTCATGCTCTATTTTAAACCTAGGGAGGTCTTTCAAAATCCAAATTGAACTTCTACTTCCAGTTACTGAAAGTAGAAATAATTGTGGGCATCTAGTGTTACCATCGATAATAAGTAGAAAACTGAAAAATAAATACAAAAATATTCAACAGGCTGAGATCCCTGAGTGAAGGAAAATGTAGAGAATTCAAATTTTCTCAAAGCCCCTTTGCCTAATCTGCCATCTGACATCAACGTTGGGAAGAGACCATAAATTCTTTCAGAAAGATGTAGTCAAGAAGCAAAGAAGACAACAGGAGTGTGACCATCACTTGGGCCTCAAGACATAAAAGATTGGTGAGGGCTAAGTTCTTGATGAAAAGGATGACAGTGTAGTGACTTCCAAACTTCACAGTGCTACTGTGAAGGTATTCGTTCTTATCTCTTAAGATGATAAAAAAAAAACCTAAGCAGCAATTTGTATATTTAAGTTATCTATTTCTACCTAGTAAAGCATCTAAAAATAAGTAGATTCAAACAACAGCCATGTTAATTGGTTCATGATTTTTGGAAAAGGCTTACCATGTTCAAACTGTCCCTGCTTTAGTCATTGTAAGCTTGGATGGGGGTCTGGAGTCCTGAAGCATTCACTTGCTCACCACTTACATGTTTGACAACTCATACTTGGTATTGATTCTGATCCAGGTATTGTAACCATAACACTCTCCTCTGATTTTTTTTGAGATGATTTTGCTTCTTCATATCTTGATGGTTTGGTACCAAGGGAGAATATGCTTTGGTAAAAGGAAGTCATGTCTTTTTTGAGTTATTCACAGGAATGACATAGCATTGTCTTCATCATAGAACCAGGTCCATTCTGATTCAAAGGAATATAGGTACCACTTCTTTATGACAACCAAAAATTATGAGAACATACGTTACCCTACCAAAGGAAAGACAAACTGTTTATGTCTGTATCATAGTGCAGACAGGACAGACATGAAATTAAAAATTTAACGAAGGGGACATAGCCTCTCAGTTGGTATCCAAGCTGGCATACACACCAAAAATCAATGTAAAATACAGAAGATAGAATTTCAGGAAAATTTCAAACTAGTTTTTGGTCAGTTCAGTCTCTGGTTGGATTAATCTGCCTTTGTTCTTTGTATTTCCCTGAATATAACTTGAGAAAAGATATTTACCAGAGTCATTGCAATTTTTCAAACATAATGAAAGTCATAGAGGCAGACATTACCAAACTAAATTATCAAAGAAGGGACAAATAGAATTATACTATTGTAAATTTCTTATAATATTAAGAGAGACTAATATAAAGTAATTTATTACTAGAGCAAATATTGGATTACACAGAAGACATTATAGATGACTAAAAAATAAGTTTATCTTGAGTGAATGTAATCATTGTGTACTAAAAACTTGTACTAATAAAAGTAAAAATTAAAAATAAATTTAGTAGATTTAAGTTTAATTGTATTGATAATAACATTAAATTTATTGACCTAGAAACTTAAATTAAAATGTCAATTTGCAGGCTATTAAGAAAGCAAAGCAAATCTACATATCATTTAAAAACAGCATAATTTAAATCTGAAGAGAGAAACTCAATAAAATTGAGACATGGAAAAAGTTATGCTGCACAATAAAAGCATCATAACTATGCTTATAACTAAAAATAGGCCCCAAGACAAGAATCACTGTTAGAGTTTGAAAAGCTCAGTTTGTAATTTAAGATAATCAATTCATCAATAAAGACATATCTAAAAAGCTAGCTTCAAAACAAGTGAAACCAACATAACAGAACTAACAGAAAAAATCAACAAGAATAAATGAGATTAATTTAATATTAATGTACACAAGAATGCACTACCATAAGCTCATTCAAGATAACATTTTTATTTTCTCAATTGCAGCTCACTAATTTTAAGGCTTCCTTTACCTGGAAGACCCAGATCTCAGTCTTGATCATGGCAGGAACACACATCTCATGGCTTCTTAAGCACTTTAAATCCAGTGAAAGATAATTCTGATGAGCCATGTGTATTTTAGTGAACCCCACTGGATTATCTGAGCCTTTGAGGTAGACTAAAATTCAATTCAAATTCACCTTTTGCTTAATTATTTTATTATTTTAAAACATTGAATTGAGAAACAAAGGTTTTTTGCTAGACAAATACAGTTTTTTATACTCAAAATATTCAGCAAGCTTTGGTAGAGGCATACACTGTTTAATTAATATTACAATGAACTTAATTAATACAACCTTCATCATTCATGCTGCTCATTACTTGCAAGAACTGAATGCTTATACCTTCTGATCAATAGCTCTCTAATCCTCCTTTTGCTCCAGTTCCGACAACCACCATTCTATTTTATTTCTATGAGTTAGACCTTTTAAGGTTCCATATAGAGATCATACAGTATTGTACTACTTAATCTGGCTTTTCCATTTAGCAAAAAGCCCTCCAAGTTCACCTACGTTGCCACATATACTAGAATTTCTCCCCAGTTCCTGAACAGGTGTTGATCTCCAATAAATATGTGGAAATTTTATGCTCAGCATCTGCCTTTAGATAATGCAACCTGGTAGGTTTGACAAGCACCATCAACAAACTTGTCTCCAAATTTATGCATTTTATACAGTGCATCCAACACCTTCAAAAATATGGATTTTTTTTAAAAAGTGCGCATCTAACATACACTTGGCCATATTATAAGTCATACAACAAGTTTTGATAAATTATAAACAACTAAAATCAATGCAAATTACATTTTAATAAAACAGAACAGTTAAATTACAAATTAGTAACAGTACGATACCTAGAAAATCACCAAATATTTAAACACTAAGTTGCACATTTCAAAATAATCTATGAGTAAATGAATAAATGAAAAAACTTTAAATAATCACTTTATAAAGAATATTCAAATGCTCAAATTACCTATATAATATGAAAATGTGCTCCATGTAATTTATCTGGTGCTGTGGTTTGTATCTAGATAACCCCTAAAGCCTCATTTGGCCAAGGGTGAAGCTCTTTGGAGGTGACTGGATCTAGAGTGTGTGGTACTAAGATTAAAGACGTGATGCTGGGATTGATTCTGGGCGTGATGCTAGTGTCAGGGATCACAAATTATAAATCGAGGCTCAGATCTAGAGGCCTTAATGATCCTGTGATGATGTGATGCTCCAAAGAAATATTATCTCAGCATAAGATCACCACAGTCTTCTCAATCATCCAAACTGCTCCTCATCAACATAAAATATTTATGAATTTAAAATCACCACAGCCCTCCAAGTCATCCAATATTCTCTCTGATTATTGTGTGCACCCAAAAAGTAGTGGCTGGCTCGGAGTGTCATTGTCTCTGCCCAATTTGAGGCATTGACCTCCCAGCTCCCCTTTATTAATTAATAATTTGTTTCATTTTTTTCTTCATCCTTCACTGTACCCCTCTTACAGGCACTTGGGGGATCTTGGCCAGGTCCCTGATAAGCTAAGATTAAGAGTGGCCCACCCTGAGTGTGAGCGCTACTCACCATAAGGGCAGTTAGCCTGGATACAATATAAGCGACAGTAAGAGGGCTGCTATTGTCACTGCTTGTCACTTGCTATTTGTTGCCTGCTTCCTGCCCTGCAATGCTGCGAACTGCTTCTCTTGCGTGAGGTCCCTCTGCAATGTCACTCTGCTTGGGAACCAGCTGATTATGGGTTGAAACTTGTATAAACTTTGAACAAAAATGAACATTTTCTCCTTTAAGGAATCAGTTATTTTGTCTCATCAAGGGGAAAAGTAGCTAAGACATCAGGGAACATTAAAATTTCAATAAAATACAGCTAAATGATGGATGTGGCAGAACATTCCTGTAGTCACCATACCATGAACTGCTGAGGCAGGACAATTATGACTTCCAGCCCATCCTGAAACACTTAGTGACTTAGCAAAACCCTGCCCCCCCAAAACCTAGAAATATAGTTCATTTTAAAGGCCCTGGGTTCAAACTTCAGAACCGCAAAAGGAAAAAAAAAAACATAAAACTAAAGACCAATTCTAATTGCTAAAATCCAAAAGAATGAAAATATCAACCCTGGCAAGAATGTGGAAAAGTGGTCCTACACTGCTGGTGACAGTGTGAACTACCTTGCCAGTATCTACTGAAATTGATCATAAACATGCTCATATCTTTTACTGCTGTATATCTAATGAAAATATATATGTGTATTCACCCAAAAAGACATGAATGAGAGTTTTCATAGCAGTACTATTCGAAATATTTTAAAACCTGGAAGTAAATGTACATCAACAATAGAATATAAATTACTGTGAAATATTCATGTAACAGATGGCTACAAAGCAAAAAAATCAACAAATCTTTACTGGATGATAGATGAATCTTACAACGTTGACCCAATGAAGATAGAAACAAGTAGTTCCATACAGTTTCATTTGGGTTACATAGCATTCAAAAGCAGGCCAACTTTGGGATGGGGGTATACGCCTGCAATCCCAGCACTTGGGAAGCTGAAGTGGGAGAATCACAGCAACTTCAAGGCCAGCCTGATCTATATAGTGAATTCAAGGTCATCATGGAATACATAGTGAGATCCTGTATCAAGAAAGAAGAACAAATATTAAATAAAATACATTTTGCCAGGCATGGTGACACACACCTGTAATTGCTGTACTTGGGAGACTGAGTCAGAAGTTGTACTCCAAGTATAAGGTCAGCCTAGATTAGTGTGTTCCAAGTCCAACTTGACCTATAAAGTGAAACTCTGTCTCCCACGCATGCATACACACACCCACCCACACACACACACACACACGCACGCACACACCCAGCCAGGCCAAACTAGCCCATGATTTAAAAGTGGGGCCAATTACTGCATCAGGAGGTAGCAGAGGTCTTCTCTATACTGGTCACACATGCTTTATCTATCTGAAAACTTTCCTAGACTGACTTCTTGGGGGATTGTTTAGTATTCTTTTCCTTCATTTTATGTATCCCCTTTACTGCTATCATGATTCCTACTGCTTTTCTTTGTATCTTAACACTAATTATATTTTACAGCCTTTCTAGCATGTTTCATTGCTATACTTGATGTGAATGACTTGAGAAGAAATTTCATCTCTAGCATTAATGCAGATATACAGATTTATTCATCATTTTCAAATGACAAAAAGTTGTTCTTTTAATGACTGAATAATAGTCATATTACATTTTCTATCCATTTTAAATTATTGATGCAGATAATCATATTAAGTGAAATAACCAGTAACACAAATATCAAATGTTCTCCCTAATACATGGAATCTATAAAAGATGACAAGAACGAAGAATATTACGGGACAAGAGAAAGAATAAAAAGAAGTAGAGGAAGTACAAGGGGAGTTATGGGAATAAATATTTTCAAATACATTATCCATAGCAAATCTCCCTCAAATATGAAATAAGGAAACAACTGTGAATGATTAAAGTATACTTATGCACAGGTACAAAAAAACTGAGAAAAAATTAATATTCAATTAGTATTTACTAAACACTTCACTCCCAATACCAAGTACCAGGCAAGTGAAGTGCTGTGCAAGGGTTATGTGATATGGAATGTATTTTTTCACCAAAATACATGTTTCCACTTAGTTAAGTTTGTGCTGTTTTGTGGTTGAATTCGTATTAGTCAAGGTCTAGTGGTGGACCTTGGTGGAAGTTGTATTAGCCAGGGTCTAGTGATAAAGGAAAGGTAAAACAATTAGTTTCAAAGAAAGAATTAAACAGTAAAGAATCATTAATTTTCAATTATTCAATAAGCAGAAATGGCCAAAATGGAACATTGAGGTATCAGAAAGGAAGAAGGTACATAAAACAAATGTAGTCCCTATAATCAAAAGTGATAGGATGTTGTAATATTACAATTTAGAAGTTAAAATGTGAGTTCTCATACAAGAGTCCTTAATTGTTCCTCTTTCTTTATCCCTTCCAACTTAAGCTGTGCTACCTCTTCACTGCATTCTGTATCAGTAAAAAGCTAACATGAAGCAGTTTCTAGCAAAAGTGGAGTTTGCAGGGTCTTTGCTCAGACATTAGAGAGCATGGATGGTTGGGCTTCAACTTGAGAAGCATCAGTTTAAGAACCAGGAGAGCAGGGATTGAGGGGCGGTATCTGAACAGGAATCTCAAAAAAAGATTAGTTTTCCTAGTGTAGTTTGAGCTTTCAGGGAGACTGAATAGCAAACATGACCATTGTCTCCTAAATTTTGATGGGACATAAAACTCCCTATCTACAAAAGGAGATTTGAAGAAGGAGGTATATTTTTATAAACAATGACAAAAAAGAGATCTCACATCATCGGCAACACTGCGAATAAAGCATCTTTTTCCTCAGGCATCATAATGGTTACCATGATGACTATAATGTTTATGAGGTAAAATGCATGACCCACTGCATTTGCCATTGCTGCAAATATATCTACATTCCTATGTACTAGTTAGTTTATAGTAGATAAAGGATGTAATGTAGTTTTAGAGTGAGTAGTTAGGGCTTAATTTAGGCTATCAACTTGAGAAGGACTTTATCATTCACTACGATGTTTGCCGCTGTTTGTTTTTACTGGACAATACAGCTCATACTCATCCCTTACAAATTTTGCTAATTTAAACCAGATTGCAATAAAAATCTGTTTCCTAAGTTTCAAAGAAAATAAATCTTATTTTGTAAAAATCAAAATCTGCTTTTGCTGTAATATGACAGTGAAAGTAGTATTTTTTAAAATGTCCATAATAAAAACTACTGTTTAGAATGTGAAAGTAGTTTTACAGTTCAAAAAGCTCCAAATTAGCAATAACTAAATTTCCTTACCTGTAGTAATTTCAGTAATGAAAGTGCAGATCTCTGTCTTTGTATCATTAGAAATGTAACAAGTGCAGAACATACTTTTATTAATTTTCATCTAATAATAATGAATTTTATTCTTTTACATTTTATTAATAGACATGTCATATATGCTGTATCAACTGCTCTTAATTTCATCACTTTTTTATGCTACAAAAGAGTCATTTCATTCAAATTATGAATAATCCATGACGCAGTAGAAACACTGGAGTAAAGAATTTGGATGAAATCATACTGGGAGACAATTTTCCATAGGCCTCTTGGCTTTCTGCACATTTTTCAAGTAATGTACTAGTTGTTATCTGTTTCAGACAGTATTTTCAAGGGTGTTGGTATAACAAGCAACCTTGGAAAGCAGAGTATTTCTCTGGAGCAAAGGACAGGAATGCTTACTTCTCATGAAGAAAAATGAGACTCCCTGAATTCAAGGTTTTTCTCCTGTAAATTAACTTGACATCTGGACTTCCTTACATTGGCCTACAGAGAAGTGGAGAATGGGAAATTGGCACAATAATGCTGACAGTCTTGCATTAGTTTTCTATTGCTGTTCTGAAAAATCACCACAAATTTAATGGTTTAAAACATACAAAAATTATGTTATAATTCTTGAAGTACATCAATATAAGTCACATTGGGAATAAATTAAATTGTTAGCAGGGTTGTCCTAACTCTAGGACAATTAATTTTATTACCTCTTTTCAGCTTTGAAGGCTGCCCTAACTCCTTGGCTTATGGCTTCCTCTTCTATCTTGAAATCTAATAAGGTAGCACTTGTCTGGTCCTGATTTTGTCTTCAGAATTCTTTCTTTGACTCCATCTAGGAAAGGTTCCTCACTTTGAAGGAGTAATGCGAGTAGATCAGACATTTGTGGATAATCTAGGTTAAGCTCTCTATTTCTATTTTTCTGATTCAATAGATGCCTGTCTACCATCAGCCTTAAAGCTGTGGTAGGCTTATTAGTTAGCAAAAATAGAGTAAAATCTCAGATAATTTTCAGTTCTTGAAATCATGATTCTTATTTTGCAAACTGAATTCAGCCTTTTTACTAAACATGATTAAATGTAAATGAAATATTAGATGTGAGTCTCAATTTAAATATACATACTTTAGGTATTATTTTCATATTCAGAAAGCAAATGTTCCAACCTCACAACCCATATGGACCCAAAAACCATTACACAGACCACAAATGCAATTCTCTAAGTCAATGATTCTCAAGATATAGCATGTATAACAATGTCTTGCGGAACTTGTTTAATGATCACATTCACATTCCAGATTCATTCACCTGAGATTCTACTCTGAATTTGATTGCAGAAGTCTAAAATGTTAACCAGCATCCATTATTCTTATTTTGGTGGTCTTAAGACATCCAGGGGATAAAAATATACATATGGGTTTTGAGATGTGATGTCTTCTGCCATAACTTTGGATTCTTTAGTCATTATTTATCTGTAAATGGATTTAAAAAGTATCTGCATTAAATGGAATTTGAGAGTAATTATAATCATTAGCATATTGTTTTTATTCACTAAAGAAAATTCATTTAATAGCATTGTGTCCCTATAACTGATCAGCTATATTTTTATTTCCTTTCAGTGGTACCAAACATAGAATGCTACATTTCAAGAAAATCCCATGTAAGTAGTTATACAGCAATCAGATTTGTGAATAAAATAATCTTTGCTCATTTTTTCTACTGTAAGTGTTTATATGATATTTGGGAATCATGGTTTTAGGGATGATCACAAAGATTCATCCTGGAAGATGTAAACAATGAAAAGCCTTATTGGAGAAATATTAATACACTATTTATGAATATACTCTTTAAAAACACAACACAGTTATATAAGAAATTTATATGAATTTAAAACTTAGTATATGAACATGCATTCATAGCCAAAAAATGTTAAGAAACCAAAATTCTAAACCTCTTGCATCAACAAAAATATCTGTCCAACCTAGCTGACTAGAGGAGGTCTCGCATCAGATATACTCAGAAAAGAGTCATGAAAATTGCAGGCACTCTGAAATAGAGTAGGCAATCACAGACCAAATTGGAAAGTCAATCTAAACAATGATTCATGTAGGTCAAACCAATTACCTGGATCTTTGTAAAGCGGAAAGGCCCCACCATGGCTTGTCCATACCACTCCCAACCCTACACCCTGCTCTCTCTGGGGAGCAGTCAAATAGAGACTGACCTTAATAATATGAGGGAACAAGATATCTCTGCAGAGGCCAGACTACTGGGACATTGTGTAGAGATGAGTTCCTTCTTCCCATCATCTTTCCAAACATGGGAACACTGACTGCATCCTAGTGACATCCTCTCCAGGGTTCACTGTGGGCTATGGGAGCCCCCATCCTCATTGTAGGTAAAGAACAATGGTATGGCACTCAGATCACATGCAGAAGAGAAGGTGTGAGACTGAACTGTTAGTTGAGAGAAAAGCTCTTCTCTGTCATTTCTACAGACTGGAAAAATCTGAGTTAGAAGGAAATACTCAATAGGACTACCAGCATGTGTTTCGGGAGTGGGTCCTCTAAAAGAAGCCTGGGGACTGCAATAGATTGTGCTGGCTGGAAAGGGGAGCTCTTGAGACAGGGTTAGTTTGTAAAGGAAATCACTGGATAGGCTGAGGCAGAGAACTGGTGAAAAACAACTTGGAAAATGTCTGAGAGAAGAGCTTGGAGTTTCAACCAATACCAAGGGAAACTGGAATCATAGGACATCGGCAGAAGGTGAAGAAGTGCTCATTGTCAGGAAAATTATCTCACAGCATCCTGTTCTCAAATTAATTTAGGTGGTTGGGACAGAGACAAAAACTATAGTTAACCACTGTGTAAACACAGTCTGAATAAGGAGGTGGGTGCCAAGAAACTGATACATCTTACAGCTCTTAAGCAGGGCTGCACATAACATAGAGACAGGTGGGAAAGTTGTGTGGCTCCTGAAAATATGCCTCAACTAAAGCACTTAGACTTTAGGGCACAGTGGCCATATGGGAACAGTTTGTATGTTCTCTTCTTGAAATCTTTGTTCTTGATGACTTGTTGTTTATTTTGGTTTTTGTTTGTTTACTTTTTGTCTGTATTATATTTTCCTCATTCCATTTCTTCAATTCTTGCACTGTATCAATACTATTTTTTCACTTGCTTTTTATTGTTTAATTGTTTTCTTTTAAAGCATTGTACCTGTATTCTGTTCTCTGTCTTTATATCATTTCTGGTACCAGCCTTCTATCCTCCCTGTAGCTATTATTTTTCTCTTCCTTATTTTGCATATTCCCTATGTCTCATTGCCTCTTCTCTGTCTTTTATGTGCACAAATATATCAGCTGGTTCCAACAACCTTGCAGCTTTCCTCAATACCAAATTATATCTTGTTTTCCCCATATCCACCCAGGCCCTAACAAGCACCTTCTTAAAACCCCTCAAAAATAAGCTTCAAAAAACTATAAAAGATCTCCAACTGAGGATGTCCTCTAATTTTTGCCTGTTATAATTACTTGTATCTACCTTCCCTCTTAGAGATTCATGTTCCTCTTTCTCCTTTCCTTCCTTCTTTCCCCTTGCCTTCTATGTTTCCATTGCATAGTAACTGCCCATAGCAATGCAGTGTGTACTGTAAAGGGCACTGACAAAGGAAAATGTGCAAAAACAAAGTTTAATACACATGAGTTATGAGTGGATATGCTGATGCTGTTGCAACTAATAGAGATTGTCACCTCACTACACAGCTCTAGAGTACAACCTACTTAAGTTGAATAGGTCAGGGGTTGAACATTATCAATATGAGAACATCTAAAAACACATAACTTGAGAACACTGATTAAAAATATCTTCATATCAACTATAACTTTCTTCAATCTATTTCACCTCAAACCTAAGCACCTATATATGAAAAACAGGCAAGAAGAGTTCCCCACAGCAAAATCAACAATCAAACAGAAAGGGATAACAAGTTTAAACATGTGCACCAAATATTAAAGAACTTAAGTATTAAAACTAATACTTGCAGATTTAAGAGATTAAAAAATATCAATGCAAACTAGTGAGTGAAATTAACAAACTGTTTTCACAAAAAAAATCAGTTGAACTGCATAAAAAATAAAGAAATATCGGAATTGAAACATTCATTGCAGTAAGTGCACTTAAATGATATCTGTACAGTGTTCTGCTCTATCACAATAGGACACATTCTTCTAAGAAGTACAGAGAACCTTCGCCAAAACAGATCAAATAGTAATGCAAAAAGATTACTTAAATAAATAAATTGAAATCACCATGCATACTCACAGATCATTGTCCTTTGTATCTAGAAATCTATAACAAAAGAAACCACAGAAATTTACAAACATCTGAAAACTTTTTTTTCCATTTTATTTTAAAGAGAGTAAGAGGGCAGTACAGAGCAGATTGGAACTGGGCAACATAGGTAACACAATACTTAACATTAAGACAACTGGACATTAACAATAGCTATCACAATATTTCTTTCTCTGCTATAGTTGAGCAAAGTTTCAAATACAATAATATCAAACATAACAAAAAAGTATAAAACCATTCAAAGAGTGAAAGAATTATAGGGCAATCTGAACTGAATAACAGAGAATGATCAATGGGTTCTACAACATCTCATTTTCAATAAAAAATTTTGTTTATACTTTCACACATATTAAAATCACAGTAAGACACAATGTGATAGATAGAACCAATGGAAATGGAAGACTAGAAGTTTGATAGGACTTCTAAGAAGGACGGTATTAAATCAGCAATAGCTGTCATAATGTTTTGTTCTCTTCAAAACAGCTGTTCATAGCATCACGTATGATATAGTCAAACAAAACAGGATAACACCATTCCAACTGATGATTTAAAACTTTGAAAGACTTCGAAGCTATGAGATGGGGCCTCATGCTTACCATAAAGTCTTATATACTCTTATCAAATCTCATATTAGGGAGACTATATGGTATTTACCCTTGTGAGTTTGGTTTATTTCACTTAAGAGAATGGCCTCAAGTC
>PVJX010041948.1:0-14357 GCA_004027295.1 Dolichotis patagonum
GGAGAAAACCACCAAGCAAGGCAGACAATTAAACAGAATCGAAAGCTAAAGATACAACAGCAGAAAAATAACATGTCAATAATAAACCAATATATAACAGTTACAACCATTAATGTAAATGGCCTCAACTCACCAATCAAAAGAAACAGACTGGCAGAATGGATCAAGAAACAACATCCAACCATATGCTGTCTACAAGGTGCATTAACTCAGGCTTGGTTGGAAAAAATTTCTCTGAAAAGTGAGTTTTACAATGTTGGGAGAGATTTCAAAATTTATCCAAAAACACAGTGAGTGGGGTTGTAGGATCCCTTTAAATACGGAACCCTGTGCCCTTCCTGCAGGTTGGCCTGCATAGAACTAGTGGAATTGAAGCGCACGCTCCAATAAGATTGTCTTGATCAAGTTTACCGGTTCTGAATCAGGGAAGGCTTTAAGGACAAAATGCCAGTTTATTTCTAGAGAATAATATCTAACACAGAAAATCCTGTCATGAGAAGTGAGGAATAAAATGCACATGTCTTTTATAGTGAAAGAGTTACAAGGCAGAGGTTAGAAATTTGGAGCTCTGATGTCTTGATGATGTCTTCAACAAAAAATTACTTGAGAACATAAAAATAATTAGATGATAAATAAATAGTGCCATTTTCAAGCAAATTGCTAGGCAATGATGTCTCTTTAAAAATTAGAACATGTTGCTACTAACATGATAAATACTATTGCTGAAAATATGTTGCATCAGATATTTTGTACTCTGGAAAGCAATTTGCTTTTTTCCCCCCAGTAAATTGCACACGTTATGAGTTTGCTCAAATTTTTGCTTTGAAATGAGAATAAGCGTCACATGTTAATGATAGGACCATATCGATCACAGAAATAAAAAACTGGCATTTTAAGTCCTTTTGTTATATTAATAAGCACTATATGCAATTTCACTTTCTGGTTAAGAACTCTGGTTCTAGAGCTGAGTATTTAGGTTCATTTCCTGGAGCCACCAGTTATGAGGTGGGATCCTGCTAATTTTATCAGCTTTTCTCAACTCCCATCCATAAAGTGAGGCTAACAATAGTAATTGCCT
The DNA here is from genome assembly GCA_004027295.1 of Dolichotis patagonum. NCBI lineage: Eukaryota > Metazoa > Chordata > Mammalia > Rodentia > Caviidae > Dolichotis > Dolichotis patagonum. The sequence continues at coordinate 1,079 of PVJX010041948.1, forward strand.
CACTGGTTCACTGAATAGTAAATAAGCTGAAACAGCCAAGTGGTGTCCAACACAGTATGAGCAGAGCAAATGTTAGCTATTATTATCACTGGGACTATGCTTAAATTATTATCCTGCTCTACTGTCATTATTTTGTTGGTCAACCTAGAAGTCATTATGATGTATTGTGATGTTACTCATCTGGTTAAATTAGGTAGTATGATCCACCAGCAATTTAATGGAAACAGTTACATTAAGCTGTACAGTATCTATCTATCATCTATCTCTCTATTTATCTATCTAGGATTCCACTAAGTAGCGCAGGCTGCCCACGAACTAACTCTAACCCAGGATGGCTTTGAATTTGTAATCCTCCTGCCTCCCAGGGATCATAGGTGTTGACCACCAGCCTGACTAAACCCTACAGTTTTAAAATGACTTTACCCATGTCATTTCATACAATTAACATAGGTTTACCCCACATTTTAAAATTATAGAGCTTCTTTCATTATCTTCTTCCAAAACTTCTAAAAATCACAGGAAGCACATGTAGCACCTTGATAGTCACCCATATAAACACTCTGTGAATTAAAATACCAAAGATAACAGCCTCCCAAGATGGTTCACACAACTATGAATAAATCTTGGTCTAAGTCTGGTACTCATTCCTGGAGACAATAAAATGGACTATGCCAGCACACAGCGGAAGACTCACATTAACCAAACTTAAAAGCCTGATACATAAAATCAGAAGCCAATCTATTTACAACAGGAAACATTATTTTCATATATTGTACATTAAATAACTAAAATGACATAACCGGTATATTCTTGCCATTTAGTAGATGTATAAGAAAAAAATTATAAGCAGAAGTTTCCTTATTATACATATAGTCCAAAGCAGTTGACTTAATAAAACGTTACAGAACTTTTATTGTCATGGTAGGCAGCCTGTCATAGTCTCTTTACAATGAAGTGGCCATACTACTGGGAGGAAATGTTTAGTAGTAGCCCTACTACTAAAGATATATCTCTCTTGCATTATGTGTGTCTCTATTACTCTTCTTTTCTTTCCAAAATCACACCAAGTGATTCAATTCCTTTTCTTTGAATAGTAAATGTTTTTAATTATGTCAGAGTAAATCATACCCTTCTATCTTGAAGACATCTGCAAGCACACATGTTGTAGATCAATAATTCTCTGAATATAATGCCTTCCTACTTTCTTAGTTCCTAGTCACATTATAATCATCATCTATAATAATATAGGAGCTAAACTTCAAAACTATTAATTCTGTATTATATGATGGAAATAAATTTTATTTGTAAGTGCATGAATATATATTTAATGCACATTTTGTGAAAATAGTTTAAAAGGAATAAAAGGAACCTGTTTAACTGTTTCAAATTGTTTTAATGACTTCAAGTAAGTAAAACATTTTAGAAGATTGCTACTCAAAGTGTGGTCCGCATTTTACCCACAGGATGGGTATCATCTAATGTTCATCGTAAGAAATTCAGGATGTCTTGGGCTGCATGTGGCATGGTGACACAACTCTATAATCCTAGCAACTTGGAAGGTTGAGGCAAAAGGATATTGAGTTAAATATTGTCCTGAGACACTGTCACAAAATAAAATTCTAAAGGGACTTGTGGGCACAGTTCAGTGATACAGTATTTATGAGTTTTATCTCCAACACTGCAAAAAGAAAGAAGAAATCTGCTCCCAACCCAGAATAGTGCAATCAGAATCAACATTTTAATAGCATCTTCAGGTGATTCATACAGGCAAGTTAGAAGAATATTCCTTTAAAGCAACAGGAGTGGTCTCATTCTGAATGGTTAGTATCATTCCCTTTAGTTAGCACCTATAACTTCAAATTGTGCATTCTTTGAATGCAATTTCTTCAACCATTGCCTTTTTAAACAGTTTGCTTTGATTAATTAAAGTGTTCACAGCTTATTTAACCAATAAGCCATCAACTCATAATGATATTAATTTATCTTTGGTTTTTATATTGAACTATTTTTAATGCTGACAAAGGAAAAATGTAAACTGTGGTAATAAAATGCCAAAAAAGTCAACTAGAAAGTATAACATCTTCACTAACCTTGTTTACCCTTTGCAAATGGTTAATTCTGACAGAACAATCTGGTTATTTTAACATTAGAAAAACACAGTTACAACTGTTGCTTTGAACCACGTATAGATGGAGAACAATTGAAAGTAGTTCTTGTTTTGTTCTGATTTGTTTGTTTTTAAATCATTCTAATCTTGACATTTGTTTCACTGCAGAGAAATGTTCTAAGCACATATAGTTGTTTCAGAATCTAGCCTGCCATAATGTCAGTAAGATTTAAAGAAGCTTGTAATTACACTCCAAATTAGTGGATAGAAAGCAAAATGTATTTCTGATTGAACATGATTCCACATGTACTGTCTGCCTATGGTAGGGTGCTAAGTCAAAAAATATTTATTGGCCTCCATACTATAGATGATTATGAAGAAATTCCAAGCCAAATTAGAAATACAAAAGCAAGAAGTGCATCTTCTCACAATGTTGTTGTATTAAATTTCCATATGCACCTACCAGTGGCAGCCATGTGGGCTGGGAGAACCAAGAAACTAACCCACATCCTCTCATGAGCCAGCCAGCATGCAGACTGGTAGACAAGAAGAGCGCCCTCCCCAAGCAACTGGCTGATTCAAAGGAACACAGGCTGAGATGATAGCAACTGAAGTAAAAAATAATTTAATGCTTGCATTGTTTGATTTTTGCAGGCCTAAAGTCAGTAGTCTGAGCATCTATTTAGAGGATAATAATATGCAATATAACAACTATAGGGGATTTTCTCCTGTCCTGATTTTGAAATCCAATACTGTCCTCACTGATTTGTTTTATTCCCTTTAAAACTTAAAAAAAATTGGATTTTTTTGCATAGCTACTATTTGGGAGTCTATCATGTGCTAAATAGCAGTAATTAGCTTTATTGATGTCAATTTCAAGTTTTATTATTTCAATTACTGTGAAATAGAAATTGTTAATTCATTCATATTTCCTCACTAAAATAAGTTCTTCATGCTTTATAAATGTTTCAGTTCATTATAATTTATATAAAACTAAGTGACAATAAAGAGTATTATAAACTATTTCACAGAAAAATTATGGAGCTATATCTATATATACATGTATATCAAGTAGTGCCTCTGTTGTTGAACTCAATTTGTTCCAAATTCATGTTTAAACACTGAAAAGTTTGAGAAATTAACATGCTTTTCACATAAAAAATAATGAAAAACTGAATAACTGATTCTGAGGCCCCAGAATTATATTTATAAATTCATTTTGTTAGAACTTTAACAAATTTTATAATGATTTCTTTCTTTAATTCTGTTATGGTTCTCACAGTTTTCCTCTTAGCTTTATTGTTGATACCATTCACTTTCCTTGAAGCCATACTTAATATGTTACACAAATAAAGCATAAAAAAGGCCCAATCATGACTATTCTAATGCACTAACACAAGCACTAAATGTTATTTGGGAGAGAGCAGTGCTTACACCGAAATGCCACCATTTTGTGACACAAGTCTTACCCTTGGCCCTTACAGGTTTTTTCATGTCAGATTTTCTATTTGATTGTCCAGCAAAGAACACAAAAGAGATGTTATTTGAACTTTGCTGTTGAAGTAGTAGAAAGTTCAAACTGGAAGCTGTTCCACAACTGAAGTATCATTGTGTATCGCTATATTACTCTATCAGCAGAGGCTATTAAAGTTAGTTGTTTAATTGAAGATTTATTGGAGGTGTAAAGTCAACACTCACTTTTTTGTTGATATAGTAGGGGTCCAGGTCCTCCAGGGGCTCTGACACCATCTCCGGAGGAATATCTCCATAAATAAATGGAAGGTTCTTTCCAGCTTCCAAGTCACTGTTTGGCTTTGGTTTGTTCTCATCATCATCTTGTTCTTTTTTGGGTTTCTTGGCTTTCTCTTCTGCAGCACGTTTTTCAATAGCAGCAAGAGATTCTCTAGTAAAAAGGCGGAAGCTTTCAGGTCCTGGGGGTACCAGCAGTGCCTGTGCCATCTTTTCATCCTGCACATTTAATTACGTTTAGCTTCTTGCATAAGAATTATCTACAGTAAGTGAAAAAAATGCATAAGAGTGAGGAAAGCGTGTGACAGAAGAAAATAAAAAAGGCCATCAGGATGCCATCTAATCATCTTTAGTAATTTTTAAAGCTATGAATATGAAGCTTTAACAGCTTCTAATTCAGAAACATTATCATTTGATATAATTTTAAATAAATTTTTATAAATCAGCCAAAGCTCTGTTCTGAATGTTAAATTCTTGATTTATCCATTTTACAATGTGTTTATGTATTAAAATATTGCATTTTATGCAATAAATATCTAGAATGTTATTAATCAATTAAACTGCAAAAGATAGTCGTCTGCTCTGAAACTTTTGAGCTAAAATGCATTATACTATATTTTTGGTAAAGGAGTAATGCTAATACTACTTATCAGTAAAATTGACTAATGGGCCACTCATTATTCCCCTCTCCCTTGTTTTTCCATAATTTAAATAACTCCTAAAAGTGAAGTACTCTTAACAATGAAATTGTGATGCATTCCTAACTCAAAAAATCTCAGGCTAGAAAAGAAACTTTTGCCTAACCCAATCCTTCTGGTTGTCAGTATCAACTGCAGCACCAGAAAGTCTCAACACCAGCAACAACAAGGAAACCATTGCCTCTAGAAACCTCTATCCATCTTTGGGGTAGGAGTTCCTTTTTCTTATTAGGTCAAATCTTTCCCTTTTTAACTTTTTACCTTGGAACCTATGGAGGTACCTTCTGAGGCAACGTGGACTATGTTTATTTCCCCTTTCAGTTTGCTGCCCTTCAACTGTTCCATGACAGTTTTTAATTTTCTTCCTAAATCTTCCCATTGGAGCAGTGGTTAACACAATGGACTGTGTGATTAGTTTCCCTGTACTCTAAATCCTAGCTCTGCCACTTATGAGATGTGGAACCTTGGAAAATGTAACCCCACATTGTGACAGTCTTTATGAAATGAGAATCACAAGAAAATTGACCTCTCAGGATTACAAAGAATAAATGAGTTAATTGATGTTGTGTCTAGGATAGTTCTGGAATTAATAAGGACTGTATTAGCATCAACTGTCATAATCAAATTATCTTCAGTTTTGCCAGCCATGATCCTTCTGTTATGGTTTCAAGTATCCCATAACTCAAACCGTTTTCCTTTAAGCAAGATCCTGATATGCTGGAACCATAACTGATCTTGAAACTTCAGGAAGGCAGTGAGAGGTATAAAATATCAGGAACATTCATGCAAAACTGTCACCTGGCTGGGAGGTGAAAGAGTAAAAGCAGACATACGGAGGGCCTCTACTCAATTTTGCAAGGAGGGGAAAATTTCTATCTGCAGGAAATGTTACAGAACTATAAAAAATACAGGAAATTAGATACATGAATGTTGAAATGTGAGTAGCAGTTATTATATTTTCCATTATGTTTCATGCACATTTTAAAAAACAAGATAGAAAGTAGAAACAATGAGAACAACAAAATATGATGAGTACATCAGTCATCCTGTAAAAGCATCTATAACTATGACAGCAAAGCAACTGTCAAAGATACTGTGCGTTGTTCCCATCCCTGGCCACACCTCCGTCAGTCTCCTAATTTATTCTATGCTCTACAATAGTTTACCCCTAAGAAGTCTCTGAGTTCTGGGCAGTTCACTGCATGTATATTCTGAGCTTATAGATGAGAATCTCTGGATCTTTCAGTAATATGAGAAAAAATGTATAGTTTATTATCTATTTCTTGAATTTACACTTGAATTACTAGTTCTCTTTGTGTTCCAAGGATAAAAACATTTTTAATATTAGTTGAGTCTTCAAATTAGTATTTATATCAATGTCACATTATAGTACCAGGCCTGTCCAAATGATTGCACAATTTTTTCTACACATTTTTAAAGAGAATCATGTTTTGTGAGTCTAGGTCTATTTTTTTTTTAAAAACTCTTTCCTTATCAAGTGATACATGAAAAAGAAGACTTGCATACAATTATATTTTACTCAAAAATTAAAAATTTATTTTTTTGGTTTCAAAATTTATGTCAGGCAGCTTGAAGTTTAACTAATGTTCACAGTTATCTCATGTCAATTTTGATGGCCATATGGACAGTCTGATTAGGTTATGTAGTTTTGACTGCAGAATGAGCTGGAGGATTTTCTGCAAGCCTCAAATACCCAGAGACAAGTGAAGCACCTGTCTCAGATCACCTGTCACGAACTGAATTGCTAGGGTTCTTCCCAAGTGCTAAATGAGGAAGCCACAGCATGCAAACATGTTTTATGAAAATGCTCTGAAACATGGCTGCTTTTTAGGGGTGAAGAGGGGTTACTTTTCTGTTTGAGCACTTAGTTTAATTTACTTTAGCTTGTTTATTAACTAATAATGAAATTAAAAATATGCTGAAATTGGAATGGAAAATTTAAGTTAGCACAGAATCTGCAAACAAGAGCTTTCCTGTGTCATTTAACCTTGCAAACCTCAGGTTTTCAAACTGCTTCTTCATGTAGGGAATAAGACTGTCATAGAGACTTCTGGTTCTTAAGTTCTCAAAATAAAATTAAATTTAAAAATCAAACTTGGAAATCCCTCAATAATCATCACAGATTATTGTGATTTCTTTAAAATGATGTTGACAAATGTGGTCACAAAGTTGCAAACAATAATTTGCAAAGAAATAGACATCTACCTTATTTATTTATGAATGGTCAGAATAAAAATTTGCTTCTTGATAAAAAGGAAGGAGCTATGTGTGGTGGTACATGCCTGTAAGACCAGTGCCTGGGAGGTTGAGGCAGGAGGATCACCAAGTGTGGGCTGCGAAGTAAGTTGATAGTAAGTTCAAGGTTAGCCTGAACAGCACAGTGAGACCCTGTCTCAAAAAAAAAAAAAAAAAAAAAAAAGAAGTAAATAAAAAGCCAGAAAAAAGTCTCTGAAATTCTCATATTGTGTCTCTAACTCCAGAAAAGATAGGTCCATTTCAGATTCTCAAGTTTTTCCTTAGGAGGACAACTAGGGCTTGTTTAATATTTGGATAAACTGAGACTTTGAAGAATCCAGAAAGCAGAGTTACTCACAGCTTCACCCACAGCTTTGTGGTTTCAAAGTCTCTCATAGTTCTTTGGTAAGTCTCTTCATTTCTTTCTCGTTTTTGTTCTTTGTGAGCTTATTATACAAAGCTCTTACATAATTTTATATTCATATTAAGCAGACTTAAAAGTTAATTTTTTCTGATGCTTTGATAAGGAACATAGATTATTAATGAATTGTACATTACAATTTATTAAAGTACGTTGGATTTAGTGTTATAAATTTTTACCAGAACTTTTTTTTTAAGAACAAAAAACTAAAAGGGAAAAAAAAATCTGAGGAGATATTCCTTTTGATTAGAATCTAAAAAGTTTGTGTATGTGAATGTGTGCCAATAAAGAAAATGCAATTCTTTTTTAATAAGTAAGAAGACTGGTTCAGTGTAGTCCCTTATAAGAACATACCACAGAACATCAAACTTCAAAGGAACCTGAAGATCATTTATTTGGGAAATAGTTATTGGGACTACTATGTGTGAATAACTTTGCTTGAACCTGCATTGGAGCTCTATTTTCTCAAGGAGATGACAGTCCAATTGGAGGGACAGCTGTTTATACAGAGAATTATAAAGCAATTATGTGCAGCTGGTGATTATTGGGCCCAAGGAAGGGCAGAATGGAGTGTGATTCCAAAAGTTTCCCCGAGGCAGTGATGTTGGAGCAGATTTTGTAGAATACATGGAGTTTGAGAGGGGGTTGAGGTGTGTTTCTTGGGGAAGAGGTGGAAGATATATCAGAAGAGACATGCTAAGCAGGAGGCATCACGTGTTTGAGCTCAGAGACAAGAAAGGGCACAGAGAGTTTGGGAAGAATTGCAAACGTTTTTTATGGTAGACGCTGACCTGCATAAAGGGAGTGGTACAGGCAGAGATGAGGAGTTAGACGGGATAGATCACCAAGGTGCTATTGCAGCACACTATGGCAGGCCAGCGATGAATAGTGACACGATCAGTTAGAAAGAAAGATGGTGGCATAGTGAAGGATGGATAGGCAAGGAAGGATCCTAGAGCAATAGTTTTCGATTGCTTTGATTTCAGAATTCCTTTATATTCATAAAACCATCCATGAATGCATGCAGAAGTAATTTTCTCTCCAAGTAATAATAAAAATTACTTGATTCCATCAAGATTCTGCAAATTATAGTTTATTAAAAATAGTTATGTAAGATGCAAAAAATCGTATTTGTTAATACCTTTGGCGATGCCATGTGGGTGTATTGGGAGGCTGTCAAGCTTCCAGCGGCAGTAGAAAGTTTTCCAAAATTCCAATTTCTACTTGAAAGCTCCAGTTTTTAACACTAACAACAAATGCTGTCATTTGCTTTTCCTGAAGTGACAAGATTTTTCTTTGTTCACTTTTGAGAATATATATGCCAAATACTAAAGTCTGAATAACTATACTTTTTGAGTTATTTTTCAAGTGAAAATGGTGTTGTATGAAAAAAAAAAGTGACTTATTCACTCCTGATCTCAACAGCCACACAAATGCTTTGGCTAGAGACAATACTACTTCAGTATGCAGCAGAAATTCTTCATGTATTCTTCTCATTTCATCATAGAAAATACTAAAATATGTGTCTTTAGGGTTAATATTTAACAAAATTATTATTTAATGCTTCACTAGAGATTTCTTATGTGAACTGGTGTTTATTTTCTTACTCAAATATATGTTGGTGAAGAAGAGAAAACCTGCTTTTACAAACTCTCTTGATTCCTGCTGAGACACTGCACATTACACTCCCTTAACTATTGCACTATCATTGCAAATGTCAAAATAATGAGAAAAGACAAATGGCATCTTGATATTAGTATGAAAGTGGTTTAAAACTCACAGCTGTTTCCCAAGAGGGGTTACAGGGCTTCAGTTGTCTAAGATTTGCAATAAATGCTGGAGAAGAAAGCAGTCAGTATATAAGAGAGGAAGTGACTACAGCTCCAGGGCTGACTGGCATGGAATCAGCAGTTGGAACTGGACTCAAGCCTGGTTTGCTATATTTTACAAGTTTCTTTATCCTTTCTAGTCCCGTTTCCCTAACTCTGTAATGGAGATATTCATGTTTATGCTAGCACACAGTTCATAAGATAAATGTAACACTTAAATGAGAAAATGCACCTAAAATGTGAGCATAATGCCTGGAAGACAGGTGGTCATCAATAAATTAGAAAGGAAAACTATGACCAAACAAACATATTTGAGGTGCAGTTGTGGTAAACAGAAAATCAGTGAGAGTTGTGTGATTGACTTGATTCAAAGAATTAAAAAGTTACAGTGGTAATGTCATTCCAGATTTCCATCTTAAGCCCTAGGTTGATACTAACCCAATGGAGAATTGGAGATTTGTAAGGGTTTATAATAAATTCTGTTTGGGATCTGTTTAGTTTACAATGCCTAGGGGTCATCTAGATGTAATTAAAACACGTGACTGAAGCTCAGGAAGATCATCTGAGCAGCAGAAATGTTGATTAATGTGTTATGGGATGAAGCAGAGGTTAAGAATTCATATGACCTAATCTAGGAGCGAGTGGAAAGGTGTAGAGGCAGACCTCGTGTGGCTTCTGGTTTTAAGGAGAGGGAACGTAGAAGATGTTAGACAGCGACACCAGTATGGTTACTTGAACACTGATAGAGGAATTTTCAAAATGTTAATTCAAAGGCATATATTGAATCTGGCAATTTGTTAGGCTCTTTGCCTTTAACATAAATGAGGAGCTAGCCTAACAAGCTAAATAATTTCCACTGAAATGTCTCCTGACAAACACAAAATTGTTGGTTTAATTCAGAATATTTTCTGCACAATAACCTTTCCTATCATTGATGTTCTTGATAAATCTTACTAGTGCATGGTTTGATTTTAAAGGCCAAAATCGTATATACATGACTACTGATAAATAGATTTGTATAGTTTAATTTGGTTTTATAGATTCAGTCTGATATGATGCTTTCACATGTATCTAAAAGTATATGAAATCAACCAATACAGTCAGTACAAGCACTAATATGTGTCAATAAATCAGAATCTTAAGAAAAAGTGGCATAGCAAATATTAGGGACCTGCTATAGCACTACCAAAGCAAAATGTATTATTTTTCATTAGTCATGTGGCACATAGGTTTTCATCTTACCTACTTTTCCAGGGTAGTGGACAATTTGATAGATTTTATTATTCTGTAATCAGTTAGTAGTCTCCCTCTGCCCTCTCCCTAGTTTTTATGATTATGTTGGAGACAAAATCGATTGGTTCTGGTCTGTTCCCATGGAAACCATTTTATGGCAGAAAGCTATAAATTTGCTATCTTCAAGGACAGCCAGTTGCTCTATTTCAAACAACTTGAGTTATCAAAAAATTCAGAGTATATTTTCTTATCTTTGACAATAAGAGAGTTGTTAGGAAGGATTGAGTATATTCCAAAAAAAAATACAGCTTTCTTGGTATCGACAAAAGAGAGAGAGAAAAAAGATAAAAAGAAGAGGCTTTTATAGAAAGGGCATAATCTACAAGACAAGACATACAAATTAACTACCCTTTTACTGAAGAAAATTATTTATTATTTCCAACATGATTTTCATTTAGAATTAATAATTATCTACTAATTATATTTTCAACACAGGTGAGAACAGCATAAATTGTATTAAAACTTATGTACAGCCTTCAGAATATTACGACAATCACTGGGCACACCTCAATGTAGAGTTAAACACTACTTTCCATATTTCAAGAATTTTGAAATAATGTCTGTTTGGTGTGCCTTCCTAACTAGATGGCTTTGACGACCAAATAATAGTAAAATTCTGTTGCATGATTACTGTCTCAGATACTCCAATATAACGAATTCATGTTGTTCATATTAGCTCATTTAAATATTAAGATAATTTTATGAAGTTGGTATTATTTTTCCTATTTTACTGATGAAAAATCATAGGGGAAAGGAGGTTAGATAACTGGTACAATTTACAAAATTAAATTAATAAGCTGTAGGATGAGGATTTAAATGGGTAATTTAGTGAGAAAAAGCTGGGCTTTTAAAATTAAATTTAAAATTTGATGAATGGAATTAGGATAAATCAGCTATTGGGAGGTTACTACATAGAGAGATTACTACATTCTATATCAGCAATGGAGTGGCTTAAACTACAATATATGGTAATGTGACCCTCACTTTTATTTTAATGTTAAAGCAAACAAGAATGAATTAATACAAGCATGAACCAAGGTCTAATCAATGTGTATTCATAGGTATGTTAAGCATTTTGGAGCTATTTAAAGGTAAATTAAAAACAGTCCAACATTTTTTTAACCCATACTGTACCCCTTACTGTCAGTGTGTTCTCAAGGAAGTCAGCACCACTATTAGTCTGAACGAACCCATCAAGAAAGTAATTCTATGGCAGATAAATCACTATGTCATGACCAGATACAAATGAAACCTACATTTGCTTTATTATTATCCCCTCCCTATTAGCTAAATGCATGATTGTTAACATAGATATTAATTTTTACTTAACAAAGTTTTTACACATTTCTGTCTTTCCTGAATTCATATCATGCTTTGGAAAACAAACAGCAGAAATAAGCAAGCAATAGTTTATCTCTGTCTGCAGAACAATTATTTTGGAAATAACTTTGCTGTGCCTTTGTCCTTATTGGATAGCTATAAGCTTGAGGAGAAGACTGCTAGCTCATGACAACAATTAAGCCAGTCCTATAATAAAGAAATCAGTATCATTGGTTTTATTGGCTCTTCAAATTTTCTACTGTATATTTGAAAACTGAAGTAAGTCATGTGTTGGAGCTCCCAACATGCATTTTTCTCTGCATAGCTTCTCCAAGTTCCTTACAGTTAGTGTTAAAGGCATAGATACGCCACCCAATTCTGGCCAAATAAAAGTGAAGGGAACCCTGCCCTTTTACAAAAGTGGATGTTTGTAAAAAGGTTTCCTCACTCCTTTGGAAAAAAAAAAATGAGGGGGATATAGCATTCCCTGGCCTCTAGAGTCTTTTGCACTGGCTTGTGATATACCGCTCTCCTGTAAGCAAATTCACCACCAGAATGGATGCCAGTCAGTGGACAGAGCTGACACACTGAGCGTGGCAGATCACGGAGACGTATTTACCCCTGGGCCCTAGATGGATCGCTCAGTTCTTGGACCCAAACAACCTCTGCACTGCTTGTTATGTTTAATAAACATCCTTCCGGACCATGATACTTTTAGACAGTTTTCTTTTTTAGTTAGTTGCAGCTGATATACCAAATAAATAAGTAGTGTTTGGTCAGTTTCAGAACTTGGCATCCAGTTCTAAAGCCAGTTCACAGCCAAATACTAATGACGTATTTGTGTGTCCTTTACCTAATAAGAACAGGTGAGCTATGGATCCAATTACCTAATAAACAATAAAACTCAAAGCAAATGCAATCCTAGGTAACTTATTAAATACACAAAATGAATGTCCCTCTTAGAAGAAAAGTAACTAAAAAGCTGGGTTAATTGTCTTTCTTACATCAGTAGCTTTTGGCATTATTCCATCTGCCAAGGTCATCCTGTCTCCATCTATTTGTTTGCCTCTTTGGAGTCACAAACTCATAAGGGATTTGGGAGAAAAAAATCACTCTTTTGTTTTTTTTCTGTACTGGCATAGCTGTCCTTGTTAGCAAATAGAAATTTTAGTTTACTTTCCAGAAATACAGGTTTATACCCACAAAATAGTTCAGGTACCTTTGACAGTCACAGCACCTTTTTTTCAGAAAAGCTCCAGGCCCCTTCTGGGATTAGCTCATTTATTCTTGTAATATCCCTAGAAGAGGCTCTGTGGTCCTTTTCCAGTAAGCCACTCTGCCATGAATCCTTGGCAAATATCTCATTGCAGAATAAATCGTAATGTGGCTTGGCTTCAGCTTTCTTGCTCCATGATCTGGGTGAAAAAGAGAACACAGTTAAGGAGGCCCCACATCTTCGGCATTTACAAGGCAGAGGGGACGCTGGCTGTGAGTCTTATTTTTGGAACTTTGTTTAACTGGTAAAGAAAGCAGGATATGTGACCCTCCTAAGCAGCCTGGCCTGGCACGTTCTAGGAAGGGTGTGGCCAGGATTCTGGGGTCAGCA
>PVJX010041949.1:0-14396 GCA_004027295.1 Dolichotis patagonum
ATGTGTCCAGCTGGCTGTGGTGTCCTGGGCCAGTGGAGCCTTTGTGTCCCTTGTGGACACCACATTCATGCTGTGTCTTCCTTACCAAGGACATAATGTCATTAACCACTTTTTTTGTGAGCCTCTTGCCCTTTTGAAGCTGGCTTCAGCAGATACTTACAGAACAGAAATGGTCATCTTTGCAATGGGTGTGGTAATCTTGCTGGCTCCTGTGTCCCTCATCCTCATCTCCTACTGGAATATCATCTGCACTGTGATCCGGATGCAGTCTGGAGAGGGAAGGCTCAAGGTCTTCTCTACCTGTGGTTCCCATCTCATTGTTGTTATTCTCTTCTATGGCTCAGGCATATTTGCCTATATGAGGCCAAACTCCAAGGTAATGAATGAAAGGGATAAAATGATATCTGTGTTCTACTCAGCAGTGACACCCATGCTGAACCCCATCATTTACAGCCTGAGGAACAAGGATGTCAAAGTGGCTCTCAAAAGAGTATCTGCAACATAGTTTTTGTGATGATAACCTGTGAGTACAATGACAATATTGGTAATATTGGAGAGAAGGAATTTTCCTGAAAAAGTTTCTGAATTGTATCCTATTCTCTCATTTTTCTTCTATTTTTTCTGAGATCTTTTCAATATATTTCCTATTCAAAACAAAACATTTTGGTAGATAGAATGAAGAGGTCAAAGGAAAGAAAAAGGTTTTTTTTTTTAAAAAGCAAATGGGAGAGAAAGGAAAGAAAGAAGGAAGAGAATGAAGGAACAAAGAAGGGGAAATAAAGGAAGGAAGGGTGAAGGAAGGAAAGAAGGAGAGAAAATGAAGAAAGGAAGAAAGGAGTGGGAAGCAAACAGTCACTTCTGTCCTACTCCATACAAGTAAATGTAGATGTTTTAAAAGGCAGGCATAAAATAAAATATCAAAGATTCAAAGAACAAATAAAAGCAGTGAAAAATGATTATAAATGTAAGGATATATTTCTAACAATGGAATAATGTCTTTCATTCTTATTGTATATATCAAATTATCTTTTGAACACATATATTCCCAGCATATTTACAACTTGTGAAAATGAAAGAGTGAATTCAAGGAAGAACAAGTGATAGAACTTTTCTAGGAATACAAATAAAATTAAGAGAAAAGTACTCTTCTAAGAGTGGATGGAAAATTAAGAAACATTTTAAGACCACATGCAAATTTAAGAAAAAAGTTAAGAAAAAGAAGATCAAAGGTATACATTGAAAATTTCCTTGAATTCAGACACTTCTTAGGTGCTAAATGATCCATCCAGTGTTGAATTCTAAGGAAAAAATCCTGAAAATTGGATGGCTATTAAAAATGGGAATAGAAAATGGAGTTCTGGGAGACTTTATCTTTCAACTTGGTGGATCATTTAAACTTTATAACGTAGATTGGAATTTGTAAATCACGACCAAAATTGTGGCTACTGGGTTGCATGTTAAAAGTATTTCTCTCTATGGAATGATGTAGGATAGTTGACCTCAAGAATTTACATGTAAGATAACTCCCAGATTATTCTATTTTTTTTTTATATACCAGAGTTCAAACTCATGACCTCACACTTACCAGGCAGGTGCTTATGGTGCTGAGCTAAATTCCTGGCCCCAGATAAATCTTTATATAATAAAATTTCTCTATTTTTAGAACTAAGATAACCTTGCACATAAATGAAGTGTGAAACTATCTGTTTTAGCTGGAATTCATTAGATTATATATTCCATAGCAATGAAGAATCTATTAATCGTTGCTTAAGAACAAAGATCTTAAATTTTTGACTTAGTAATGTTGGAATTTAAGAAAGACATATGAGCTAGAGAAATTCATTTAGGCCTTAATTCAAATGAATTTAAGTGCAATTTAATAAATATGAGGATATTTTAAGGCTAAGGTTTTATCCTTAAAACCAAAAGTTTGGATATTTTTATTAAAATGAAGGTATCAGGCCCTAAAACAGACCTTAAGAACGGTGAAGATGAAACACACACACACACACACACACACACACACACAGAGACACACCATATATGATTAAGAGATACCAGTGTAATTCTGCAATGGAATCCCACATAATATGATGTTGCAGAAAGACTGAGAACGAATGCAGGACACAGCGCTGGAGATAGCAGCAATTCAAGGTGGACAAGAATAACAAATCAAGCATGATGTAACAAGAGCCAGAGATTCAGGAGATAAACTCACATCAAACTTTATCAGAAGTGGTTAAGGAAAGACACTCTTCAGAAAAGATTTCCTAGATGTCTCAAAGTTTTATATATTAATAAAAGACTATTGAACGGGTCGATTAGATCAGTACTGATCTTAGCAAAATAATTGCAGAAGAAAAATGCAATCACATTGTTATAGATTCTCAAAAGGCATACAGAAATCATTCTTGAGAAGGGGACTTTTAAATTGAGAACTAGAAATGAAAAGGTTAATGAGAGAAGGTGTGGTGTAGGAGAGGCAAAGAATAAGTTCATTTACACAATTTTCTGGACTCCCTGTGTTTTCTCTACTTTTCAGCTTTGTCAAAATCCATTTGTAAAATGCTATGAGATTGTTGATGAATACTATGTTTAATTTATAGGTTAATTATTAAAATTAACAGTTTAAAATGATAATGTTAATTCTTTTTCTCTTGTGAATGTGGCTTGCCCTCCTGTGTTTTCAGAAAAGATGTATACACACATCCACAATTGCATGATTTAAAAGTTATTACTATAAACATTTTATTAAAAGTATTCTAGATTTTATGTAGAAGGAAGAGTAACATATATGTAGCATAATTTACCCACATAAGGAGCTGTTATTTTGGGGAGTGGAAACAGACTGAAATGAAGTAAACTGCAGCACATACAAGAAAGGCCCAAAAGGCAATAAATGCAATTTAAAAATGAAACAAAATATGTGGGATTATATTATGGTTTGGGTACATTTTACTTCAATTGGTAACTTCTTTGACAAGTTAAAAATTTTTTAGATTTAAATTTATGGGTACAATTTGGATATACAAAATGACTATGTTGGCAAGTTAACATTTAAGGTGATATTAAATGGTAAGAGTGCCTGGGACATGCTGATTTGACCAAAAAAAAAAAAAAATTCACAGGCTTTAATAACAGGCACTTGGCTCTAATGATGGAAAGACTTTGGATCATGTTAAGGGCAGCAAGGAGGTCATTATGGTGAGGTTAGAGTGAGCATAAGAGGGAAGTTTCAGATGTGGGCTGAAATGTAGGCCCAAACAAAATCATACATACCTGTGTGGAAAAGTGTTGCCATCTGCTTCACATTTATGGAGGTCAGCCTGCACATTGGGAGAAACAGCTAATCATATCAGAGCAAGAGGAGATCAGATCACTTCTGTCTTTTGGCTAAGATCAAGTGCAGAACAAGAGGGGAAGTGAGCCCTTTAAGGAAGATACTGTTTAGCAACTGCCAAAGGACTGTGATGACTTCAACTAAGGCAAAAATAGAAGACAGACCAAGCAAAGTGCACAGGTGTAGAATCTATGGAGTAGATGAAGCCTGTAGGATTTACAAAGCACTAAAACTAAGGAGAAAATAGTGTTTATATTTAAGCTTTTAGTTTGTTCAGTTGTGTAGACAGTGATGTTACTGATTTAGATGGAACAAAACGGAGGAAGAAAAGATTAGCAGGAAGTCGAATCAAAATCATTTTGAATTGTTTGACATTCCTATTATACATGACAAATAGGCACTTGGGTTATACATCTGCGTGTCCAGGTCTTTTAGTATCAAGAGCATGTAGATGGCATTTAAAGCTATGCAACTAGTTGAAATTAATAAGAAGGGGTCTTGAGTGACAAGAAACGGAAGTTTGTACTATTGCCATGGGGGAACTTCTACATTCAGATAGACAATAGGATCCAAAACAGTGAAGAGAGTGAAGGGAGGAAGGAGACAGTCCAGAAACCTGTGTCTCCTGGAAGCCTATTTGGGGATGTTTATGTGGCCGAGAGGGCACAATATTCAGGGCACAATTGCTAAAAGCAACCTTAAAGTAACAGAAGAGCACAGCAACCTGCTATGACAGAGCATAATGAAACCTGATACAGAAGTTTCCCTCTTTTCAGCGAGGAAAAGCCAGGATAATCTCAATCTCCTAATTCTCCTTGACTGATAAAATTTCACCAGGCTCATGAGTGTCCTAATAAGCATGATTTGTGGGAACCAGGTAGGAAGATTGAGGCCTAACTGATCTGTTCTGTAAGCACTAGAGAGCAAAGCAGCATGAGTGCGGGCTGACACACTGCAGGGGAGATTAATAGAGCTGAGGTCCTGTCATTTACTCAATTATGTACCATGGATCAGGGGAGACAGATGAAACCTGTTTTTACTCTTATTTCTCACCCCTGTGTCTGCGTGAATAAAGTCCAGGTGCCCTAGTCACATGGGGCTCTTTCATTGAAGGGAGACAAAAGTCCCTGGGTCCCTCATATTTTAACCTATTCTCTTTAAACTATATTATACTTTTAAAGACTAAGTTTATTGGTTATAGTTTAGATATACATAAAATTTATACTCATCATTGGAAGTTTGCCTCTCTATATGACATAGTTTGATTCATCTTTTTTCTCATCCCCGCCTTTCCCTTTGATCCTTCTTTCCCTCCTTATTTACAAAGCTTTGTTTCCATTTTATCCTTTTTAAAATCCTTTTCTTCTCTTCCTTCCTTTCCCCCTTCTCTTTCCCTAGTACCTCTTTCCTTTTGAACAATTTCTTCCTATTTCACAATATCTATTTTTCATTTAGATACTTATTTGCTCTTTCAGTTTCTCATACCAGGGAGGCAATGTGATCTTTATACCTGTGACCAATTTATTTCATTTAACAGTATGGCCTCAAGGTGGGTCCATTTACCTAGAACTGTCTCATTTATCCTTCTTTGTGGCTGTTACTGCATTGTATATAAAAAAGACTAACATCTTTTTTTTATCCGTTACTGATTTAATGGGCATTTGAACTGCTTCCAAGATTTAGCTATTACTAATTGTGCTGCTATAAACACGAGTGTTCTTGTATCGCTGTGGTTTTAATTTTTCAGGGAAGATACCCAGAAAGAAAATAGCTGGGTAAAATGGGATCTCTATTCCTAGTTTTTTGTGAAATCTCCATATTTATTTCCATAGTGGTTGCACTAATTGACACTCCCACCAACAGTGAAGTATTTCTTTTTTTCCCACAGCCCCTTCAACATTTGTTATTGGCAGATTTCTTGATGATAGCCATTATTTCTGCAGTGAGATAGAATCTCAGCATTGTTTTGATTTGCATCTCTTGAATGACAAGTTATGTTCATTTTTTTTCATATATTTAGTTGCCATTTGTATTTCTCCTTCTGAGAAGTATGTATTCATCTCAGATGCCCATTTTTGTATTAATTCTTTAAATTTGGGGAATAAGTTTTTTTTCAGTTCTTTATATGATCTGGAAATAAATCTTTTGTCTGAAAGAAAACAGGCTGAAAGTTTTTCCTACACTTTGGGCTGTCTTTGCAGCATGTCGGTGATTTCTTTTACTGTGCAAAAATTTTTAGCAAGATAAGATCCCAGTTCTTTTATTTCCTGTGTGATTGGGGTTTTATTCACAAAATCTTTACCTACATCTATGTTTTCAAGAGCTCAGCCTATACTCTCTCCCAGCAGATTTAGTGTTTCTGTCTTAATATTAGATTTTTGATCTAATATTTTAAAATAGTATTTAATTTAGGGCATGGTGATAGACATGGGTCTAGTTTTAGTCTTTCATATGTGGAAAACCAGTTTTTCAGCACCATTGATTGTCCTCTTTGTTAAAGATAACATGGTTGAGTATGTTTTGAGTTGTGCCTGCATCTTCTAGTATATTCCATTGATGCTCAGGTCTGTTTTTTCTTTTGCCAGTACCATGTTGATTCTATCACAGTAGCTTTGTAGCATAATTTCAGGGCAGGGATTGTGATGGCCCCTGCCTTGCCTTTGTTGTACAGGTTACTTTTGCTATTCTAGGTCTCTTCTGCTTGCAGATGAATTTTAGGAATGGTTTTTTCTAGTTCTTTGAGGTATGCCAATGATGTTTTGAGTGGGATTGCATCAAATCTGTATAACAATTTTGGGAGTATGGCCATTTTCACTATGTTGGTTCTTTGAATTCAAGAACAATGGATACATTTCCACCTTCTGAATATCTTCTGTGATCTTCTTTTTCAGAGTAAGGTAATTTTCAGTGTATAGAGCTTTTACTTCTTTGTTAGTTTTATTCCTATGCATTTCATTAAAAAGGATGCTATAGTGAAATATGTGGTTCCCTTAATGTCTCTTTTATTGAGTTTACTGTTTTTATTCAGGAGTGTCATTTATTTTGAGTATTGATTTTTACCCAGCTACTGAATTTGGTTGCTAAATATACAAGATTTTTGATGGAGTTGGCATCTTCAATATAGAGTATTATGTCACCTACAAATAATAATAGTTTAACATCTTTCTTTCATATCCTTATTCCTTTTATTTATTTTCCTTCTCTAATGGCTCTGGCTAATGTTTTGAGAATTTTATTGACTAGGATTGGTGGTAGTGGATATTCTTATCTTACTCCTGATTTTAGAGTAAAGGCGTTCAAGTTTTGACCATTTAGTGTTATGTCATAAATGGCTTTTAACAGATTGAAGAAAAGATCATCTATTGTAATTTTCTCTAAAGTGTGTTTTTTAATCATGAATGGGTGTCAGACTTTGTCAAATGCTTTTTCTGCATCTATCAAGAAGATCATGTGATCTCTTGTTTTGCACTGGAATGAAACTCAGGACCTTGCACTTGCCAGGCATACTCTGTGCCACTGAGCTTTATCACCAGCCCAAATGTGTGACTTTTATCTTTGGCTCTCTTGATATGTTGTATTACATATACTAATGTTGGATCATCCCTGCATCACTTGGAGGAATACTTCTTAATTGTGGTGTATAATCTTCTTGATGACTTGCTGCATTCTATTTGCCAGTATCTTATGGGGGATTTTTGCATCTATGTTCATAAAACATATTGGCCTTCAGTTCTCTTTTTTGGTTAGATCCTTCACTGGTTTTGGTATCAGGGTAATGCTTGCTTTCAGAAATTACTGGGGAAGCACTGCTTCCTTTAAATTTCATTGAAGAGTTTGAGAAGTAGTGGCATTAGATCTTTTCTAAATATTTTGTTGAGCTCAATAGTAAAACTATCGGGACCTGTTCTTTTCTTTGTTGATAAGTTTTAAATTATATTTTCAATTTAATTGACTGATATTGGGTTATTTAGAACTTTTATAGCTTCTTTTTTTTTTTTTTTTTTTTTTTTTTTTTTTTTTTTTTTTTTTTTGGTACCGGGGATTGAACTCACGACATCACGCTTGCCAGGCAGGCGCTTAAGCCACTGAGCTAAATCCCCAGCTACTTTTATAGCTTCTTGATTCAGTTTTGGCTATTCATATGTATCTGGGAATCTGTCCATTTCTCCTGTGTTTTCCATCTTATTAGCATATAGTTTCTTAAGGTTGCGATTGATAATCTTCTGGATTTCTGCAGGATGCATTGTGATTTCACCATCTCTTCTCTTTTGATAAGGTTGGCTAAGGGTTTATCCATTTTATTTAATCTTTCAAAGAACCATTTCTTGATGCACTGATTCTCTTTATTGCTTTCTTAGGCTCAAGTGCATTACCTTCTTCGCTTATATTTGTAATTTTCTCCCTTGTACAAACTTTGAGTTTGATTTGTCCTTTTTCTGAAAGTTTGAGGTTCATTGTTTGTCTAGACTCATTCTATTTTCCTGATATGAAGAATCACTGCTATATATTTATCCCTTATGACTGCTTTTCTTCCATCCCATAGGTTCCAGTATGTTGTGTTGGAATTATCACTTCACTGTAGATGTTGTTTAATTTCTTTTTTATTTCCTTTGTGACCCACTGATTGTTCAAGAGGGTGTTATTTAATTTCCATGTGTTTATGTAGTTTTTATGTTTCTTTTGATTTCCACTTTCGTTACACTATGGTCAGATTTTATATATATATATATATTATATGAAATATATTATATATATATATATATATATAATTTCAATTCCTTTTCCTTTATTTAAGCATGTTCTATGGATATTCTATGGGCAAGTATATTGTCTATTTTGAAAAATGTCCCATACATACCTGAGAAGAATGAGTATTCTGATATTATCAGGTGGAATACTGAGACATCTACTAAGTCCATTTATTCACAGCTTTAGTTCTGATATTTCTTTGTTGATTTTTTGTCTAGCTAATATATAAAGATGTGGCAGTGGAGTATTAAGGTCCTGTATCATAATTGTGTATGTGCTTACTGAATTTTTCTTGTCCATTTATATTTGTTTTATATAGTTACATACTCTAGAATTTGGTGCCTATATAATTATGATTGTGATCTCTTCTTCTGGGAGTTTTCCCTTAAAAATGATGTAATACCTTCCTTGTCTTTTTTGATCAGTCTTGGCTTGAAGATCACACTGTCTGAAAAACAGAATAGCCACTCTTGCTTTTTTTCTGGGTTCCTGTTGCATGGAGTGTTGTCTTCCATCTTTTGACTTTTGGTCTATGAATTTATTTTTGAGTTAAATGTATTTCTTTTATGCAGTGTATTGTTATATCTTATTTGTTTATCTGCTTTGTCAATCTCTTTCTTTTGATTTGTGAACTGAGATGATTTACATCAATGTTTATAACTGATATGTATTGGCTTATCCTTCTCATATTATTTTCCTGTTGTTAGTATTCTTATCTTTCCCCTTTATCAACTCATTTTGCTTGGTGACTTTTTCCTGTTGGTGTTCTCAGCATTGCAGTCTTGCTAATATCTTCCTAAAATATCGTTCAGAGCATTTTGAAGAGCTGGTTTAGTGGTCGTGAATTTGGACATTGGCAATGAAGCTACCCAGGACCATTTTGCTCTGCACTTCATTCTGGGCCCTTTGAAATAAAATTGCAGCCCTTACACCTGCTTCTGTTCCAGTGTCTCTGCCAAAGCACAGCACCAGTTCACCTCAGTCACCAGCCATTGGCTCATATTCTCAATGCTGCTTTGGCCTTTTCCATACCACTGACCCCTGTTGCCCATTTTAACCTCGTCTGTGTCTCTGTGTTTCATCTTCATTAACCCATGGTCAGGTGAAAGCTAGTAAGTTGGCCCCTTCCAATAATTCAATAGTTATCCAAACTTAATTCAATAGTACTTATTGAACTTTCTAAATTATTTAATAGCTGTTTGAGATTTAAATTCTATAGGAACTGGAAGTGAATTTAACTATCATCAAATTTAATCCCTTAATGATTTTATAAGTAAAGATTTTTACACCCACAAGAAGTGACTAGATTATTATTTATAGATAAATAACAAAATTAGTGTATCGAGGTACATGTCCAAAATTTCTTCCTTTTGGGCAGATACTTTATTTTCAACTTTTATCTTTTTTGACTATATTTTGTGTTTGTCACCACTTAGAATATTTGTTATTTCTTAAATCTTTTTCTTATTTATATTTATGACATACCACCAATGCCAAAATCTCTTGGAAGACTTTGGATAATTGTTTATTAAGTCTATCATATTATCTTAACTGTATCTTTAAAGTCACTTTTAAGCATGATTTCTCCAAATAGAAAAACACACACACACATGGAAATGCAGATAACTTCAGGGAGAGAAGTTCTACAATTTTAATAATAGAAAATGAGACCAGGAAAGGTTCTACCTTAGATACAGTGTTTGGATAAAGCTTCTGAAAAATGGCATTGTGTTGAGAATGAGCTGAAAATGATGCTTAGGAGTCATATGTACCAATAGAGATTGACAGATCAATCCAGGTGGGGGAAATAGTAATTGGTAATGATTCGATGTGAGGACAAGCTTTAAAATTTTGACAAAGCTAAAATCAGCCACTGTAGACTTGTAGAACTAATACATAAATTCAACAATGTATCAGGATACAAAATCAATGCACAAAAACAATGTTCCTGGTACCACCAATGAATATGCCAAAAAAGAACAAAAAGAATCCAATTCACAGTAGCTTTAAAAATTATTTAACTAAGAATCTAACTGAGGAAGTAAAAGCCTTCTACAATGAAAATTATAGTAGTCTGAATAAAAAGACTGAAGAGGACATCAGAATGTGAAAAAAATGTGCCTTGTTCCTGGATAGACAGAAATTATTGTCAAAATGGCCATATTAACAGAACTGATGTTTATGATTAATGCAATCCAATAAAAATACCAACATCATTCTTCACAAAACTAGAGTAAACAATTCTAAAATTCATATGGAACCCAGAGATACTCAAAATTGTAAAAGTAATCCTGTGCACCAAAAGGAAAGCAAGGTACATCACAATCCCAGGTTTCAAGATTTATAACAAAGCTAAAGGGATAAAAAGGAAAAAGAGAATGATACTGGTACAGAAACAAATGTGTTGATGAATGGAACAGAATCGAGAATGCAGAAACAACTCCAGGCATATTCAGCTACTTGACCTTTGACAAAGAGGTTCAAAACTTGCACTGGGAAAAAAGGAACCTTCTTTAAACAATCATTCTGGGAAAACTGGTGATCTACACTTAGAAGAATGAGTCTAGATCAACATCTCTCATCCTGTACTAAAATCAAATCAAAATAGATTAAAGAAACAGACACTGAGTCTGCTGGAAGATTAAATAGGTAAAACTCCTGAAGGCATAGGCATAAGCATGGACAAGGACTTTCTGAATGGAACATCAAATATATAAGAAATAACATCAACAATCAATAAATGGGACTATCTCAAATTTAAAAGCTTCAGCATAGCAAATAACCAACAGAATGATGAGACAAACTTACAGGATGGGAAAAAAAACTTTGACCAGATGCTTTTGAGACAGAGAATCTAAATCTAGCATCCAGAACATCAAAAATATCTTCAAAATAAATAACCCAATTAAAAGCTAGGCATCTTTGACGATTAGGGAAATCCAAATTAAAATACCATCAAGATTCTACCTTACACTGGAAAGAATGTCTATCACCACAAACTATGAAAACAACAAATGCTGGCAAGATTATGGTGAAAAAGAAGCTTTCTGTGTTGTCCCCCAAGAACCCAATATGCTCAAGTGTAGGGCTCTTGGAAGCTGAATGGTTTATTGGCTCTCATGACAGGCCTGGTGTTGGGAGGTAGGGCCTAGTCAGAAAGTACTGGTCATTGTGAGCATGACCTGCTGAAGTCTATCTCCCTTCCTTGTTCCTCCTTTTATTCTCTTTTCTTCCTGGATGCTATGCCATGAGTAATTCTCCTCTGACATGACCTATTTCATGCTTTCCTGCCTTGAAGTCAGCTGAATATAGACAGAAATATGAGCAGAAGGAAACCTCTCCTCCTCTAAAGAAAGGTATCTCCAAGTGAGAGGATCCTGGAGGAGAAAGGGAAATGTAAAAAACCAAGATGCGATATGCACATGTACCAATTTCTCAGTATGAATATATCTATTATGCATTGCAAACACATAAAAATATATGCAAATAAAAGGAAAAAACCAGTCACTGTGTTTGAAATATACTAACTATACATGTCATAGTTTTTAAGAAATTCATGCTAATGAAGTAGGAGTTTAAGTTGCACTTCAAGTGCTGTTTGAATAAAGTAGTATGATTTGATTTTCTCTTAACAAAAGCCTTCTAGATGCTAGATAAGTATGGATTTTCAGGATTAGAAATTCCATATAAATAAGATTTAAGAGACTTCTATCAGAATGGTATCTATTGACATGAGAAATTTTCAAAAGCTGGGAAAATATTTTGTTAGAACTAATGGGATTCCTGACACACAATAAGACAAGTCACCTTTTACTTGATCTTTCAATTTTAGTTCTTTTCAGAACAAATAAAGTTATAGAATATTATGGTGCTTAAAAGAGTAATCACAATACTAAGGATGAACTAAGGATATGTCCCTATGTAGTAATGTGCCACGAAATGATGTTTCAGTCCAGGATGAACTGTATACAAGGTAGTGGCTCCATCAGGTGACATTGCCTAGAGATGCCACAGCCATCTGCACTGAAGTACAGTCTAGGATGTTTCCACAATGAAGAAATCCTTATGACTCACTTCTCAGAATTTATCCCTATCATTAGGTTACTCAGAACTACACTTTAATACAAGTGGCTTAGTCAGAGTTTATTAATTGAGAAAACTGCACAGGAATTAGAGCATTACATAATTTGACACCATGATCAATAAGATAATCAGTGCTGCAGCAATTCAAAAACACACGGGGGAGCTGCTGCCAAACACAGCAAAGTGGGATCTCCTACTCGGTAATTATATATCATACCTGAAATACTGCTTCCCTCGGGACAATTGCTAGTTTGGAAAATGTAGAATTAAGAAGCAAAAATCTTATATCAGAGCTATGAGATAAGATTTCTCTGTCATATTAGAAATCTCTGTGAAATGCATACTTCATCCCTGCACCCCAAGCATGCTTTCTTTGATAGTTTGCATTTTGCCATAATCTATTACATTATGGTTGTGAGAAATGGAATTATAATGACACAAAAGAAGCAATCCTAGGTCCTATGAGCTAGGATAACCTAGCTAGAAAACATCCCAGTACTGCCCATTTCTTTTCAAGTTTCTACATTTCTTGTGGCACACATCTTATATATGGCATAAACATATTCCAGGAATTGCACTTCTTTTGCCAGGATTGTGTAAATCCCCCTGACTTTTCCCACTCTTCTGCCATGGAGCTGTTTTAGGATTCTTGCCACATGAATAATGCTGCTAATTTTGGCAAAATTTCTCCTTTTTTTAGATACACTTATCTCCTCATTTGCATTTTGTTAAACACTTCTAGAAGTCTGGTGTGTCTTTACAAAGCATAAAATAATTAAGTGTATGCTGCTGCTGAGTGTGAGCCAACAGAAAAGCAGACTTTCAAAAACCTTATGGTGCATACTCCTCCACCTAATTTAACAGACTCAGAATTGTGCAATTTCTAGCTCTTCCCTAGACTCAAATGAGAATAAAAAGTAAATGCCATGAATTAATTCAGGGAACCAGAATAGAGCAACTAAAGATATGCACAAAAGTGATTTCTGAACTCCTTCAGAAAGTGGCATGAATGATGGGATGCTTTTTCCAAGTAAAAGGAGTATATTGAGAGGGATTAACGGCAATGTATCATTTGCTGCAATACATTTTATTTACACACTGAGCTTTTTTTAAAATTTCATTTCTTTGATGACTCTAAAAGCTTCTTCCTCCAGTATTTAGGTATGGAACAGAACACAGTGCAGTGTTGTAGTCCAGACATAAGTGTATTCAGACACTATAAACTCTGTACTCTGAGACTGTATGCACTGGTGCTCCTCTTGCAAAGACTTGCCCTGTCTAAAGACCTCCTGAGACGTGCTGTGGTAAGTACGCACTCACGGGTGGATCACTGAGTGATGCTGTTGTAGAGAATGCCTGTGTCCCTCGGGCACTCTGAGAGCAGTACTATTGTTCAGCTGCACCTCCCATGAGATTTTCCCAGGACCAAGGTTGGACCAGCAAATGCTTCTTGTGGTGCTTCTTGTGGACCAGCCCCTATTAGTACATTTCAATTAACTCCATCCTTCATTGTTAATGCTTTTCAAATAAGTGTTAATGTCTCACAATCTGTCTCCAGGTATTTTCTTCTGTCTCTTAGCAACCTGCTCCACTGCCCCAGCACACTTAGGCTGTGGGTGAGACAAGCTATTATCAAAACTAAAAGATAGCAAGTGTTGGGGAAGATACAGAACACAGTGAACCCTTCCACACAGGTGATATGAATATAAATTTTCATTCCAACTATGGAAAAAAGAATGGAAGTTTCTCAAAAAAACCTGAAAGTACTACAGCCTTCAGTGATTTCATATTGGGTATAGTCATTGGAAAAAAAATCAGTATGTTGAAGAAATATCTCCACTCATGTATTCATTGAAGCATTGCTCACAACAGCCAAGATATGCACTCAATTTTAGTGTTCATCAACAAACAGAGGGAACGATGTGAAAATATGTAAGGCAATATTACTTAGCCTTAAAACAAAAAAATTATCTTTTGCAACAGTCACAATGAATGAAAAATACTTAAATTGATGAACTTGCTAAGTAACTTGATTAAATTATTCTACATTACAGGCATTCCTCATTTAACGAGGTCCATTCTGGCGATTAGGTCATTAACTGAATTCATCACCAAATGAGAAACTGGACACAATATGTACATTATGATATTCAAAATGAAGAAGTGGTTAAAGGAATCTTCACCTTGTTGACTTTGCTTTTATCTGCATAAGTCTCACTTGCAA
>PVJX010041950.1:0-14406 GCA_004027295.1 Dolichotis patagonum
AGCACAGGTCTCTAGGGATGAGAAGACCCTCCCTGCAGAAAAAGCAGGAGGCAGAGAAACAGTGTTCTGGCTAACAGGAGAGTAGGCTTATGTTTGCCAGCTTGGGGGGGGTACTTTCCAAGGAGAGTATTTGGGGGTTCAGGAAAACCCCTGAGCCGGCTCCTTCCTCCTCAGGCTGTGCCTTCCTCACCTACTGCGCCCGGGACTCTGCTCTCAAGGCCCAGAGTGCTCTGCATGAGCAGAAGACCCTGCCAGGGGTAAGTCACCAGGGCAGGGGGTGGGAGTCCCCCCAAGCTGGGGACAGTGCCCTGTGTGCATGCAAGAGGCACAGATGGAATTGGGCTGGGACTGAGAACTAGGGGTAGCATCATTTCCTAGGCAAGTACGTACTGTGCCCTGAACAACAACAATTTCTATAAAACTCAGTCTGCCCACTCAAAGAAATGGGCTGAAGATCCATGGGCCAAGCACTCCCTCCTATCTTTTAAGAGAGGCAAACATTTTGTGGACTGGGCTAGAATTTGTTCACTTTGGCTAAAAGCATGGCTGCACGTGTGAGCACACGTGTACGAGCGTGTATGTAGTTATGTGGGGATGGGCAGCTCTGCTGGGCTGGTACCCTGCTTTCTCCAGTCCTGTGGTCTTTGATGGCACTTCCCTTTGGTTCCCTGTCTTCTAATACTTTTGGAGAGTGGATGCCTTTACTCACCAAGACTGTTTTTGCTCTACACTCCAACACTTGGCTAAAGTTTCGTGAGATCCTAAGGCAGCAGAACTTGTAAGCGTATCTGCCACGGGGTCTGTTTTTGGCTGATGGGCAATCACTGGACAAAAGGCCAAGTGGGCCCTCCAGACTGAGTGGCAGACGGAAGTCACCAGTGTACCATGGGTTAGCAAGAGCAAACCACACTGCATAGCCCCATGTTTTCTTGTCTCAAGAGTGGCACATCTAGGACAAGAGCTCGCTTCAAATGTCATGGAAAGACCAAATCCAGGACTGTGTCCTTTCTAGGCCTCTGCTTTAAGAGGATCACTAGTTTACCAAAGTGAGAACAGTAAGCGGGAGCAAAGATTCTAACCATTCTGGGGTGATGTTGGAAAGAACTAAGGAAATGTTACCAGAGAAGCTTAAGTAGAAAGTGCGGCTTAAATAGAAAGGCATCGTAACATAATCATTAAGAATGCCAATTTTTAACCTGGACATGGTAGTGCATGACTGTCATCCCACACTCAGAAGGCTGAGGCAAGAGGATCACCATGAGTTCAAGACCAACCAGAACTACACAGTGTGACCAAAAAATAAGTGGTTTTCAAGTTTCCCAGATGGAGATTTGAGTCTTTACTTTGTCATTTACCAGTTCTGTGTCTCTGGAAACATTACTTAGATTCTTGACCTTCAGATTACTCCTCTGCAAAAAGTGAGTCGTAGTAACGCCCAGCTCCCTTGGCTATAGTAAGGTAAGATTAATCGGCTCCTAGCACGTACCTAAGATCCCAGTGGGCATGATTGTTGGAGTCAGGGGCAAATGCTTTCAGATTCTGGAGAGGGATTTGGTTTCTGTTGGTGGCCCCAGAGGCCAGATCAGGATAGGCCAGTATGAGGGACAGAGGTCGTTTCAACAAGGTACAGTATAAGGAAGTCGCCACTCTGAGATGAGCTGTCCAGCAACAGAACGAGCTTTGGAAGAGTTGAGCATCACAGTCACTGAAGCAGCTTGGCCCTCACTCTCACTCTTGGAGACTCAGGGCCAAGTGGCCCCAGTTTCCAACCGTCACCCATTCTCTGTGTGCAAGCTCTGGAGTCAGATGGACCTGGGTGTAGACTTATGCCTCGCTGCCGTCTAGCTCTGTGACCCCGAGGAAGTCCTAGCCCTAGGTTTCTCCCCCAGGATGATTGAGCTCACGGGGTTGTAGTGCTGGTTGAAAGAGTCCAGTCATGTAAAGTGCTTAGCACAGTTCTTGGAAGAACATCAGCGCTCGGTGCGGGTCAGCTGGCGGTAGCCCCAGCTGTAGGAGTTCCAGCAGCGCAGACGGTAGGTGGAGCCCTCATTCATCTCACCGCGGGAGCAAACGAGGCTCGCCGCTGGTACTGAGAGCGCGAGAGGCGGGGTGTGACATCCGCGTGGGAAACAGCTCAGGAACGGGGCAGAGGCAGAAGGAACAGGCGGGTGCCAAGTGCAGCCGGGCTGGCGGAGCTCCGGGGAGCAGCAGCTAAAGGGAGACTGAGCGCCACCGCCACCGCCACCGCCACCGCAGGGATTTCGATGTCCTCCTGAAAGCCAACGAGAGAAACTGCAATACATTAGGACGAACTTTGGTGGTGGGGAGAAAAACTTTCCAGCGAGCCCAGGGCCGTGCTCAGTGAGGGCTCCCTGGAGGGCTCTGAAGGCCAAGGACACCTGAGCAAAGGATTGCAGACCGTGAGAGCTAGGGGAACTACTGGGGAGAAAAACAAAAGAATAATAACTAACGACGATGGGTGCCAGTGTTGATGGTTCTTTCCATGTTCTTTCTGTGTTGTTTTATTGGGACAGGGTCTCACTTTAGAGTTCAGGCTGGCCTTGAACCCATTAGGAGCCCAGGTTGGCAATCCTCCTGCCTCAGCCTCCCAAGTGCTGGGATTACAGGTGTGCACCACTACAGCCAGCTACCTTCCATGTTCTAAATCATTATATCTTTCACGAGAAGGTATTGTTTTGCTACCCCCATTCTACAGATGAGAGAACTGAGTCTTAAAAGTCAAATGACTTGTCAAAGGTTGTGGATCGACTAATGGGAAGGAAGATCTGGGCTTCGAGACCAGTTAATCTGGCTGCAGAACTCATTCACTTAACTTTTGTGCTGTTTTGCGCCAATACGATGGCAGACAGGGGCCTTAGGTGCTAGGGACGATGGTGACTGGGGGTGTCTACCCTTTCCTACCTGACCATCTGCAGACCTCCAATGTGGCCTGGCTTCCTCTGCCACCGCCAGCATTGGCTTTATTCACTCTCCCTAGCTTAACAAAGTGAAAATTAATATTTAATTATTCCCCTAAATGAAACCAATAGCTGTGCTGGCCAGCCCCTGCCCTGCTCATGCCATCCATCTTTCTCCTCAGCCTGCTGGCCAGGGCCAGCAGCAATTTCAGTCATCTGGACTGGCGACCAACACAGGGAGAGGAACTGGAGTCCAGCTCCCCAAGGCGCTGGGTCCTGGGGACAGCTGCCACCTGCTGGAGCAGCAGGCAAAGGACAGGACATCAGCGCAGGGCTCCTGGTGCAATCCAGCAGGCCTGTAACTGTGAGATTAGAAAAACCTAGGTCAACTTCCGAGAGAAAACCTGGGCCCTTAGGGGGCAGGGGTGGGGATTTAACGGAATTGCCTAGACTGAGATCTCCTCTTTCTCTTTTTTTATTTATTTCGTGGTATTGGGGATTGAACCCAGGGCCTTCACACTAAACTACATCCCCAGCTCTTTTTTGTTCTTTTATTTTGAGACAGTGTCTTGGTAAGTGACTAAGTTGCCTACAGTGGGCTTGAACCTGTGATTTTGCCTCAGCCTCCCGGGGTGCTACATTTACAGGCATGTGCTGCCATGCTGAACCTGAGACCTCCTGCTACTCCCCCTCCACTTGCCCACCACCAATTTCTGTCACTTATCAAAATCTGACTTTCCAGCCTGACCTGTGGGTGCACACCTGTAATCCCAGAACCCTGGGAGGCTGAGACAGGAGGATCACTAGTTTGGGCCCAGCCAGGGTAACTTAGTGACCTAGTGAGACCCTGACTCAAAACAAATTTAGGCTTCCTGCTCTGTCCCATGTGGTTCCTGTCTCCTGCAGCCTCCTCCCCATGAAGTTGGAGCTACTTCTTCCAACGTCATTTTTTGTTTGTTTGTTTTTCGAGAACAGAATATGCTTGAACTCATGGTGAGCCTCCTGCCTCAGCCTTTCCAGTGCTGGGATTATAGGTGTGCACCACTGTGGCTGGCTCACAGCTTCACTTTTGGCTTCAGCACCAACCTGAAAGGAGTGTGGCCAACTTTAGCCCCACTTTTGGGAGGGTACCCCCATATTTGTCTGTTTCTCTGCCCTGGAGCTCCCTTGCTGGGGGACCCACTTCAAACACTGAAGGAAGCAGATGGAGCTGAACAACGAGCTGTATTTGCTTACACAAAATAGTTTGGGCAGGGAGCAATCGGAAGCCAAAATCTAGGGCTGTGCCAGCCCAAAGGAAGGGGCACGCTTTGTTCTCATCTGCCCCCCAGGTTGGGAGCGCCTTAGTGTCATCCGTAAAAGGCACCCTATGTGCTTCCATCCGCTCAGGGGTGAGCCTGAGAACTCTGGCCTCAAGGAACAGCCAGCCTGGTGATCACTCACTATGCAAGCGAGGGGCTCACCCTGGGCATGCAGAAGAGGCATCAGAGTGAGGAGGAAGAAGATGCTTGGCCGCCGAGCAGAATGGCTGCTACGTTTTGTGAACACGAAAAGCCAAAGGCCACTTGTGAGACGCTGGGGATCACACGAGAGCAGCCGGGGGATGCCCAGCAGATACCGGGGCTGCGCACGCGTGGAGAGCGCACTGTGCGTGGTGGGCAGCGGGGCTGGGAAGCTGCGAGGACCCTGGGCTTTGCTGGGGGCCTTGTGGAGTTAAGAAGGCAAGCGAAGGGGCTGCTTTTAAACGATTTCTCTGGCCACACTGTAAAGGTTGAGTAGAAGAGGGAGCTAGAGTCCAGGTGAATCAGGAGGTGTGCTGGCCGGGAGCTGGGGACAGGGCCGGTGTGGGGAGCAGAGGGGGCCTTAGGACATCCACAGAGATTCTGGACCAGTGGGACTGGAGAGTGTGGGAGTGAGGTGGAACGAAGCGCTGAAAATGATGGAACTTGCTTTTTGGTGTGTTGAGATAGGGTCTCACTCTGTAGTCCAGACTGACCTCGAACTGACAGCAGTCCTCCTGCCTCAGCCTCCCGAGTGCTGGGATTACAGGCACGCGCCACCACACTCCGCTCAGAGTTTGCTTTTTTTCTGTCCTACATTTCCCTGTAGTTCACAACACGTCTCCCAGCCTCATCCACACTCCCTGCTCTGGGGAGGGAGGAGCAGAGGAGAGGAGCATAGAGGGGAGGGACAGCGACACCTAGCCGAGACAAGATTGTTAAGCAAGTCAAGGCCAGCGCTGCGGTGGGTCCAGCTTCCCCCTCGGTTTACAGGCTCCGAAGGACTGGGGCCTTGGGCATGGCTGTGCCATCATCGACCTCCCCTCTCCGTTGTGTGACACAGGTTGTTCTCACCAGGTGCTCTGACATTCTCTGCCTTGATTTCCCCTCCAGGCCCTAAAGCAGACACAGAGGGATTCTGATTATCTCGCCCCATTCCCAGTTCTCTGCCCTGGTCCTGGCAGGAACCAGGCAGGGTCTGGTTGCCCAGGCTGCTCATGCAGGCAGCTCTCTTTCAACCACACATAGCCCCAAAATCCCAGGGCTCTGTGGGCACGGAGGTGCAGAGCCCTGGGTAGCACTGTTCTCCCCCTCTCTACTCACCCTCTTGGTCTCTTCTCCTGGGACTCCCTGTACCCCACCCCCTGCAAACTCCCTAACTGCCAAGTCAAGTTAACTCTTCCTGAACATTTCTTGAATCTACCTGGTTCCTTTTACGCTGATCTGGGTCACCCTCATCTCTTACCTGTATCAACCTTCTTGCCTTGAGTTGCTCTCTTTCCAGTCCTCTCTCTGAGTGGTGACAGCTGAAGGGGCACATCATGAGACTAAACTGACTACAGTCTCCCCTCCTGAAGTCCTGCCCTGGATCCTCACTGCCTTCGAAACACACCGTGGGCGGAATCCCTTCCTGTGCTTTCTCCGCCCGCCCTGCCTGCCTTGCAGTGGCGCAGCCTTCTGCCGCATCAAGACAAAAAAACCACACACCCAGAAATGAGCAAGATATCTGGTGCACACGCTGAGGTGCAGCCCTGTCTTCTTCACCCCAACCCCGAGAGGTGGGGGTCCTGAGTCCTCCTTTCCCGAGTGGGGATGCTGAGGCTCAGTGACTGGAGAGAAATTCCCAGGATGCAGCCAGGATTTGCTTATTTGTTTCGTTTTTGTTTTGTTACCGGGGATCGAACTCACGACCTTGCACTTGCCAGGCAGGTGCTTACACCACTGAGCTAAATCCCTGGCCTTTGTTTAGGTTTTTTGAGATGGGGCTTTGCTATGTAGTTTAGGCTGGCCTTAACTCACCATGTAGCACAGACTGGCCTCAAACTCGGCAATCCTCCTGCTTCAGCCTGTTGAATGCTGGGATTTCAGTTATGTGCCACCACATCTAACACTGTAGCCGGGACTGAAGTCCACGTCAGACTCAGAAGCAATTTGTTCTACCTTGGTAACTTCATGCCCATGCCTGGCCATCTAAGCCCTCAGCTGCCAGCCTTTGCTCTCCCAGTATCTCCATGTGACCAATGACCCTGGTCACACACTGCTGCCTCATGAGGCTTTTCCAACATTACCCTCAGCTCTCCACCTTAGCTACCCTGGTGCCTCTGTGTCTCTTTTTTTGTTCTCATGTTTCAAGAATGAAATTGAGCTGGGTATAGTGGTATATACCTATAATCCCAGCAGTGTGGAGACTGAGGCAGGAGGATTGCTATGAGTTCAAGGCCAGCCTGGAATACATAGTGAGTTCAAGGCCAGCCTGGACTATCTAACAAGCCCCTGTTTCAAAAAAAAAAATGGAGTTGAGCAGCACAGTGCAAAAATCACAGACATCACCCTCAGACAGACCTAGGGTCCTGTCCTCCTGGCCCCTGGTCCAGGCCAGTCCAGACCTGTCCTGCTACCCCTGCTCTGTCTCTTGCCTTTCCTTCACCAGCTCTACCACTTCCTCACCATGTGACCTTAGACAGGTGACATACTCTCCCTCAGTCTCAGCATTCTCATTTGTACTATGGGGACAATGGCATCACCTGGCTGAACACTGAAAGGACTTGGGGACAGTGTACATAAAATGCCCCAAGAACAGCCTGGCACATGGCATGTCCACAGGAAGTGGTGGCGTTATCTTCCCCTCCTGAGCCATGAGGACAGTAACCATATCTAGGCCAGTGCTGTGTCCCCTGTGGGGCTACCCTGGGACTCCTCACAGAAACACCAGTGGCCTCCATCGCTGTGCGGCAGGTGGGAGGCTCACCCTCCAGCCTCCAGTGCCCGGACCCTACTAGGTCCACCACTCAATGCCCACTGTCTCTGGAAGGGTGAGAGGTGGGAATGGGTCGTTGCCCAGGGCATCCATGGGCGCCTTCTCCTGGGAAACCTGGCTGGGAGGCAGCTGCCATGGAAACTGCTGCTGTCACATGTGCTCGTCTCTCCAGGCCCCAGGGAGAGCATCGCAGGATCTATTTATGAATTAATAAAATAATGATGGTCTTGCTCAGCCTTGCTGTCTGCACCCCAGGCTTCTACCCTCTCCCTCCTTCCCTGGGAGACTTCCCCTGCCCCTGCTGCACCACATTCTGACCTTACAGCTCCTTGTTTCCTTCCTATCCCCCCCCATCATTCTCTCACCTTGTCCCCTTCATGTCTGTCTCTTACTTTCTCTCATTTCTGTCTTATCGTGTTTCCCTGCCTTTCCTGTGTCTCTGCTCCCTGTGCCTGTGCCCCCCTCACTATCACAGGTGGCCATTCTCAGACCATTCCTCCGTGAACAGGAAGGCTG
The DNA here is from genome assembly GCA_004027295.1 of Dolichotis patagonum. NCBI lineage: Eukaryota > Metazoa > Chordata > Mammalia > Rodentia > Caviidae > Dolichotis > Dolichotis patagonum. The sequence continues at coordinate 7,692 of PVJX010041950.1, forward strand.
CTGTTCCTGGTCCCTGGTCCAGGTCAGGCCAGACCTGTCCTGCTTCCCCTGCTCTGTTTGGCTTGGTCTGTCATCCTTTCTAGACTGCACCCTGAGTCCTGTTGGTGTTTTGACCCCCCACCCACGGCCTGGCACACTGGCACCCATAGTAGGTGGCCATGTCAGAGCATGGGGTGGAAAGGGGTCTCTGCTGCTTCAAGCTTTGCCTGTTTTCCTTTCCTTGTTTTTATTTTTTAAAAAGTACTCCCCACTCCTCCCACCTCCCCAAATTTGATCCAAAGGAAATTGCTCAACTGTGACTGCCAGGGCGTTACCATAGTTACCGGGTAGCACTTGTGGCTATGGTAACAGGAAGCTGCCTGTTGTCTCGGCAACCAGCACATTGGTAGGGGATGGCGTGGCCCCTGATTGGTGCAGAAGCAATGCATTTCCTGAGGGGAGGGGGTCAGATCATCACCTTCTCAGGCCAGATGGGCATCAGTAACCCTTCCTCCGTGAACAGGAAGGCGGCTGTTCCTGCCTCCCGGCACTCAGCTGTCTGCCCCCCCAACAATAATTCCTCACTCCTACGCACCCAGCTCTTGGCACTGTACCAAGACCTTTTGCATCCCCATTACCTCATGTGATCCCCACAACACCCATGAAAGGAAGGTGAGATGGGGTTCAATCATGAATTCACTTAGGGTGGTTGGGGGGGGTGGGGCTGTGTGTGGGGGGTCTCTCAACATTACCTAGGAGCTCTTAGAAAGCATATAATCCCCCAATTTAAGAGTCTCATACAGTCCCCAGGGGATTCTTAACCATGTCTGGTCAGCGAACCCTTGAATTAAAAGATGTAACTGGTTGGAGGGTGGGGAGGCCATGCTGGGAGCAGTCAAGCTGCTTCCGGGTTTACAGCCTGGGTGTCGGGGAGGCCCAGCTTGGGTTCGGGTGTGATGAGTGGAAGGGGTCAAGGGCCTTTCTAGCCAGGGTGTCCAGCAAGCAGCTGGGAGCACGGATGTGAGGCTCAGGAGAGAATGTGGGCCGGACGCGGAGCTCTGAGTCATCCCTGTGTGGACAGAAGCCGCTGTGGGCGCGGGTGAGACCTTCCAGGAGGAGCGGCCCCAGGGTGGTGCCCTAGCCACTCCAGCATCCTCTGAGGAAGGGGACCGGAGAGGGGACAGAGAGGGTGAAGGCGGAGACTGTGGTGACTCAGGCTTGGAAATGGTTTCCCCATTTGATGAATTGCTCCTGAGCGAGAGTGGCTTCCTTCCACTCGGACAAAATGGTAGAGTTAGGATAGATAACACCAAATCTGATTTCATCTACATAACACACAGCGTAAATCCCAGGCTCAGAACACACATGTGCAGTGTCAGTTGGACCCTCCCACCCGCCTCCTCTCCCTCAAAACTTTTAAGTTCAGGAGGCAGAGAGAGGCAGACCTCTTTAGCCAACTCCTCCACCCTGGGCTTGCCCGGAGTCACCCGTCCTTGCAGATTTTGGCCCTTTCTAAATGCCTCCATTTCAGGAAGGGGTCTTGGGGAACGTCTGTGATCCTGGTGGGAGTGGAGGAGGAGGACAGAGTTCAAGGGGTTCAGGGCTCCAATTTTGAGGAGTCCGGGCCGAGAAACCCGGCTCCCAGGACCACGTGGTCCTGCTGAGAGTATGTGTTGGTCCAATGTCTTTCAGATGAATCGTCCGATCCAAGTGAAGCCGGCTGCCAGTGAGGGCCGAGGAGGTAACGTCCCTATCTAACCAAGCTCAGGCGTCCCCATGTAGGGGATGGCGGGCTTATTTCTGGAGTCAGTCCTACCTACTGTTCTTAACAGACCCTCCCTGGCTAGGGGAGACCACAGGGTCCCGGAGTTCCTCGCCTCAGAAACAGTTCAGCCAATCCCAGCTCGGGCTACAGTGGGGGTGAGGTTCTGAGGAAGTCAGACCCAGAGACAGGAAGGACAGGAGGGAGGGGCAGAGGGGGGCAGCACTTACCACCTTACCCCTGGAGAGTGCTCATTCATATTTTGCTAGGTAGAACTGAATCGGTCTGCTTGAAGAATTAGGCTGGAGTTATTTTTCTTTCCCAGATTCTTCTGATGGCAGAGAACCGGTGCCCTTTGGATTGAGGTCACTCATTCCTTTGCTGTCACTGTCTGGTTAATCATGGTGACAGATGAGACCGGAGTGATAGGCTTTGCAAGACACAGGAAGCAACTGGACTGTAGGATAAGCCTAGAAAGTCTTCAGAAGGTTTCTCTCTCTCTCTCTCTCTCTCTAGCTGTACTCTTTTCTGCAAGAGAGATTACTGCTCTTTGAAAACTAGAGTGGTAAAAAGCTTTCTGACACCATGCTAGACTCTGGCTGGCTTCCATTCTAGAAAGGCAGTGTGGTTTCTTGTGTAGCTCTTGATGTCTTTCTTGCCCTTGGGTCTTATATTATTTCAGGGCACCTGTCTATGGCCTTCCTTGATGTCTCCCTTGGGTAAGACTCAGACTTCGTGCTCAGTGTTCCCACCCACTTTGTGCCATGGTACTATCATGGAGTTTGTTCCCCGGTAAACACTTCCGGGCTTCACGGCACCGCTGTGGAGTTTGACTCTCCAGTAAGAACTCTACTTCCTGGATCTTTTCAGATTCTCTAACTTTGAGTTCTGATTTCTGATCTGTGGTTAAGATGTTATCACCCCCACTTTGTCCTGGAGAGATATTTCCAAGTTTCCCCACCCTCTCCTCATACAGGCCCTCTTTTCCCATCTCATTCTTCCCAGGAAGTTTTTGAGATGTTCCAAGATGCATATAAAATGTCTTGTTCAGGGGCTGGGGATTTAGCTCAGTGGCATAAGCACTTGCCTGGCAAGTGCGAGGTTGTGAGTTCCATCTCTGATACCGATAACAAAACAAAACAAAACAAAACAAAACAAAACAAAACAAAAAGTCTTGTTCACATGTCCCTAGAATTTCCGTCCCTCAGGAAGCTCTGTTAGGCACTGAGGCCATTGTTGGCCATATTCAAAGCCCTGCTCACAACCATGAGGAGGTCCCACAGATATGTCACCGAAGACACGTATGTGAGCTGAGAAGCAGACATACTGAGTTGTTTTCAACCATCTAACCATCTTCTGAGGCTATGAAAGGGTGTGGACAATTCAAGGTCACCATTCAGTGTGACCGGCCCTTCTCAAGGGCAAGTCCAGGGGGCACAGTAGGGGTGTAAACAAGAGCTACCTCTGAGGTAGTGGTATTTAAGGAAAGACGCAGAGAATAACTGGGAGCAGTCAGAGAAAGGAAGACAGAGGGAGCACGAGTTTCAGGCAGAGCAGCTCCAAAGGCCCCAGAGCTCAGCACAACAGGGTGTTCCAGGGAGTCCTGTTCAGGACCTGGGCCTGTGATGTGGCCTCGGTGCATGCATTGCATTGCATCGCCCTTGGAGAGGTGCGCACGGGAGGCCTCTCTCTGCCCGCGCTGCTTCTGCGTGGCCTTGTGCCCTCAGCATTTGCCCATTCCTTTATCATTCCTTTATGTCCAAGTTTCCCAGGTGCCACCTCATTGACAGATTCTTTCTGGCATCCCAGCTCGGATTCAGAGCAGCTCAAGAAGGGAGGCAAAGCAAACCTCGCTGGCAAGAGGGCTGCCTGGCTGCTGAACCCCCAACTTCAGAAGTGATGGGTCGCCCTTGCCCAGGGATGGCTCTCAAGCAGCGTGCATGCCAAATGCGTGCATGAATTACTCTTGCAGATTCAGATGGCCGTGTCACTTAGGTCCTCTCTACTCCTACTTGGCACTTACCAGGCACATAGATCGGGTCCTGTAGGGCAGTTGAGCCTTTATCACTTGTAAGTATTTTACGACTAGCTGCTTTTTTTGCTTTGTCACATAATCTTGTTACTAATCAAAGGGTGTTTCTTACCCTATCACGTGCCATCATGTATCTCTTCTAAAATGAGCTCAGTTCTGCTGAACTCTAACACGACTTAATGATTGAGAAGCTCAACTTTTAAAAATGCAATTGAATTTTTGCTTTTGAAATGCAACAAAGGAGCCAAGCATGGCAGTACATATCCTACCATTCAAGAGGGCAAGGCGGGAAAGCTACCATGAGTTTAACACCGAGCTGGGGCTACGTAGTGAGAGTCTGTTCACCCTCGACCTCTACGTACACACCAAATTGCACCATTTACTTCTGTAGAGGATTGTTGTATGATTTCTCTTCCTCTAAAACAAGGATCACGCCAGACATGGTGGTGAGTGCTTGTGATCCCAGCACTTGGAGGGCTGAGGCAGGCAGATCACTACAAATTTGAGGCCAGCTTGGCTTACATAGTGAGCTCAAGGGTTGTCTGAACTATATGGTGAGACCCTGTTTCAAACAAAACAAAGCAAAACAACCCAAAAAACAAAGAAATAGTGATCACCAACTCAAATACTATAAGAACCCAGGTAGTTAATCTTAAATGAGACTGTCATGACTTTATAAAATATTGTAGCTTAGTTACATTAAATCTTGGCAAGTGATTCAATTTTTAAAAGACTAGCACTGGGAGAACTTAACCAAACTTAGCAAATTTGCTTCTTCAGCCAAAAGTCTGCTATTTTTCCCTGTCTGCCATAAAGAAGTATTCCATCTTATACACATGAGCTTTTTAATAAAAATAGTTTATGTTCTGTCTCTTGAATTTCAATGCCAATGCACAAGAGTACTAGTATTCTTAATTTTAATCTATGAGCAGGAGGTTTGTGGTAGAAATAACCAACGTCCATAGTATGTGTTCTATCACTTCCAGTTGTTTTTTGTTTGTTTGTTTTGTTTTTGAGACAGAATCTCGGGCCAGGGATTTAGCTCAGTGGCTTAAGTGCCTGCCTGGCAAGTGCGAGGTCATGAGTTCGATCCCTGGTACCAAAAAAAAAAAAAAAAAAAAAAAAAAAAAAAAAAAAAAAAAAAAGAGACAGAATCTCACTATATAGTTCAGGCTGGGCTTAAACTCATTATGTAGCCCAGGTTGGCCTCAAACGCACAGTAATCTTTATGTCTCAACCTTCTAAATGCTAAGATTATATAAGTGCACCACTACACCCAGCATCTGCCTATATTTTACAGCCTAGGATAGTTATACATTCTCAAACACTATTGGCATTCACTTCTACATTAAAGACTCACAGAGTCAAAAAGCTTTTTCTTCAGCATTTGGGTACATTTGAAGGTGAGCTTTAAATATTTGCCTAAAATGGAGATGGTGGTGTGTTCCTATAGTCCCAGGTATTTGGGAGGCTGAGGCAGGAGGATCACTTGAACTCAGGCATGTGAGGCCAGCCTGAGGGCAACATAGCAACACATCCTCTCAAAAGAGAGAGAGCCAGGGATACAGCTCAGTGGCACAGCACCTGCCTGGCAAATGTGAGGTCATGAGTTTGATTCCCAGTATCAAAAAAAAGAAGTATTAAAGAGAATTTACTTTAAAAAAAAAAAGGACTGAGGATATAGCTGAGAGGCATAAGCACCTGCCTGGCAAGTGTAAGGTCCTGGTACAAAATAAAAGCAAGGAAAGAAGCTGGATAAAACCCCAAGGTTCACGTATTTCAAAATGTTAACCTTGGGGTGACTGAGATGAGATGTGAGGCCCCCCAAATCCCTCAGACAGTGCTAACTGTATAAGACTGTTTGATTTGCTATTTGGCGTGGGGACTGTGGTTAATTTTTCTCAAGTAACATTATCTCTACTTTGGAAATACTAATGAGAGTTAAATATTAAGTACAGTCCTATAGGAAAAATATTTTTTAGTCATAAGGCAAAAAAATCTTAAAAATCATTGAACTATTGTGTATTTTTTTCCTCTTTTAAATCTCATAGCACAGCCCACCTGGGACCCCTTGTGCCTCACAGACAGAAGCTTTCTTCCTCTCAATGAATATATTCTGCTCTTAACCTCCGTTAAAAAAAAAGCCAAAAAATCTCATAACATAGAATCAATAAATCCACAAATCACAATGGTGATTACTCTCCCTATTATACTTCCCAGCTTGGCTATATTTGTTTGCACAGTAAATTTTTATTTTGTTAGTTTTAAAAAATTACTTCTCACTAAAAATATTTGTGTGTTCAAAATCCCTGAGACACAGAACAGGTTAAGAAATTGATCTATGAATTCTTTCCACTTGAGTTTTTTGTTTTGTTCTATCTTTCAAATTTAAACATTCTTACAGGAGGACCAGGGATTTAGCTCAGTTGCGTAAGTGTCAGCCTGGCAAATGCAAGGTTATGAGTTCAATCCCCGGTACCAAAAAAAAAAAAATGCTGGTGATAACATTCTTACAGGGGAGAGAGAGAGAGAGAGAGAGAGAGAGAGAATGTTACTGTGGGATTGATCACAGAGCCTTTTCTCTGAGCTACCTCCCCAGCCCTTGTTAAAATGTTTGTTTTCTGAGACAGGATGTCTCTATACAGTGCAGGCTGGCCTTGAACTGTCTACGTACCCCAGGCTGATCTTGAACTTGGAGTAATCCTCCTGCCTCAGCCTCCTGAGTACTGGGCTTCTTACAGGAGGGCCGTTATGCCTGGCAAAAAAAACCTTTATTTTGAGACAGAATCTTGCTAAGTCACTGAGTTGCCCAGGGTGGGCTTGAACTTGCAAATTTCCTACCTCAGATTTTCGGAGTGCCAGGATTGTAGGTGTGTGCCAATGCATTTTAAAATACATTTTGAGGGCCGAGAATATAGCTCAGTGGCACAGCACCTGCCTGG
>PVJX010041951.1:0-14407 GCA_004027295.1 Dolichotis patagonum
AACACCATAAAGACATGACAGAGGTCACAGTAAATAAATATCAATGGAATGAAATTTCAGCTTCACAGGCAGAGATTGGAAAATAGTACCAAAACATGACTCAACTGTATACTGTCCCTGAGGCAGGTAGTTTAACCTAAAATAGGAACAGACAGAAAATGGAAGGCAGAAAAGAATACATGCGACTAGTGACCTGAGACAGACAGCAAGATTCTAATAATTTTCGTTTTGTTACCAGGAATCAAACTCACAAGCTTGTGTTTGCCAGGCAGGCGATGTGGCACTGAGCTGGATCTCTTGTTAGAAGATTATAAGCCGGGCATGGTGGCTCATACCTGTAATCCCAGCACTTGGGAAGCTGAGGCAGGAGGATCATTGCCAGTTTGATACCAGCCTGGGCTACAAAGTGAGCCCAAGGCCAGCCCAAACTGCATAGCAAGACCCTGTCTCAAAAAAAAAAAGTAAAAAAAAAAAGATAATAGTAATTTTCAGCCAAAAAGTGTTACAAAACACAAAAAAAGGATATCAAATTTCAAAAGGCGGCTATGTGTCAGGCGTGGTGGTATGCACCTGTAATCTCAGCCACTGCAGGGGTGAAGGCAGGAGGATCCTCAATTACAATGATAAAATACAGCCCTTCTCTTGCAGCCCAGAGGCCCTGATTTCCATCCCAAGCACCACATAAAAAGTGTGTGGGGGAGAGGTGAACTCATCAAGAGGTAAAAGAATCCTAAGCAAATCTGCATCCAGTTGTAGAGCTTCCAGTTCTATGAAGAAAAATGAAAGAACACACCATTGAACAATTCTAGGAGGAGAATTCTATCTGGAAAATTCAATCCTGAAAATTTTAACCAGCAAGAAGAGCAATGAGAAAGAACGGGAATAAAACTATAAAGTAGTTAGACCTCAGAGATATCTACTGTGCACCATTCAGGGAAAATAGGGATTTTCTCAGTTTTCCAGAAAACATTCTCTAAGACAGACCCACATGCTAGGCCAGGCAGGGGATATTGTGAAACCGGAAGTCCTATAAAGTATCTTCTCTGACCACATGGAATGAAACTAGATGTCAGTAACAGGAACAAGAGCAAAAAAGCTATACTGAAAGTAAGTATAATACTGGTAAACAGCCTCAAGGGTGAGGGAGTGAGAAGGTGGGCTCCCAGGCTCCTGGGCGTCAGTGTCAGTGATGGTAGGAGTCCAGGAGCCCAGGAGCTCAAGAGCCCAGGAACCACTTTGTCCTTAGCAAATGTGCACTGCAGACGAAAGCCTGCCTGCTCCCTGGTCCCGCTGGACTGTGCTTCCTTGGCTTGTGCCTCAGAGATGAAGAGTGTGACCTGGGCTGCATCACAGTCAGAGGTGGCTGGATTCTGACTAGCTGCCCTTCCCTAGGTGAGGATGGAGACAGCTGGTGGTGTTGTGTCTGCCCTCCCTTCAATACCTCCTCCCTTCCCCATTTACAAGAGCTTTGTTTCCGTATTTTCCTACTTTTCTCATTTTTTAACTTTTCCCTCTTTCCTTTCCCCTCCCTTCCTTCCCTTCCCCATCTGAACATTTTCTTCCTATTTCACAGTATATATTATATGTTTTGCTCCTTATTTACACTTTTGGTTTCTCACACCAGAGAAACAATGCACTATTTGTATACATGTGTCCGATTTATTTTACTTAAGAGTGTGGTCTTATGGTGCATCCTTTTACTTAGAAATATCTCAAGCTTATCCTTTTATGGCAAAATAGTACTCCACTGTATTTTTAAAAAAGACCACATCTTTATCTGTTCACCAGTTGATAGACATTTGGACTGTTTCTAAGATTTGGTTATTACAAATTGTGTCACTGTAAACACAGGTGTGCATAGAGTTGCGGTGTGATGCTTTTAATTCTTTTGGAAAAATATCAAGAAGGGGAGTAGCTGGGTCAAATGAAACCTCTAGTCCCAGCTTTTTGAGGAATCTCCACACTGATTTCCACAGTGGTTGCACCAGTCTACACTCCCAAAAACAGTGGAAATATGTTCCTTTTTCCCCACAGCCCCGCATTTGTTATTGTTTAATTTCTTGATAACAGCCATTCTTTCTGGGGGTGAGATCTCAGTGTTGTATTAATTTGGTATCTCTCAAATGACCAGTGATGCTGAACATTTTTTCATATATTTATTTGCCATTTGACTTTCTTCATGTGAGAAGTGTGTATCCATTTCAGATGCCCATTTTTGGAGTGAGTCTTTAAATTTGAAAGAGCTGATTTTTTTGTATTCTTTATATATTCTGATAGTAATCTTTCATCTGAGGTGCAGTTGATAAACATTTTTTCCCCCATTGTAGGTCATCTCTTCATTCTGTTGGTGGTTTCTTTTTCTGTGCAAAAGCTTTTTAATAAATTGAGATCCCAGTTGCTGATTCTTTGTGATTCTTATGCAATAAGGGTTTTATTCATAAAATCTTTGCCTACACCAGTGTCTTTAAGAGTTTTATCTATCTTCCAGCAGATTTAATGTCTCTGTTTTAATATTTAGATCTTTGATCCATTTTGATTTTAGTTTAATGGTAAGTGACATGGATCTAATTTAAGTCTTTGACATGTGGAAAGTCAATTTTCCCAGCATTATTTATGAAAGAGGTTATCCTTCCAGTGAATGTGTTTGGCACCTTTGTCAATGATAATGTTGCTAAGTATGTCTGGACTTGTTTCTGCATCCATTGATTTTCAGGTCTGTTGCTGTTTTTTGTTTGTTTGTTTGTTTGTTTGTTTTTCCAGTACCATGTTGCTTTTATCACAGTGGCTTTACAGTGTAATTTCAAGTCAGGGATTGTGATGCCCTCTGCCTTGCCTTTGTTGCCTAGAATTGCCTTTGCTGTTTTAGGTCTCTTCTGATTCCAAATGAATTTTAGGAATGGTTTCTCTAATTCTGTGAGATATGCTGTTGGAATTTTGATCACAGTTACATTAAATCTGTATAACAATTTTGAAAGTGTGGTCTCCAAATATTGGTTCTTTTGTTTGTTTGGTTGGTTGGTTTTTGTTTTTTTGGTACCGGGAATTGAACTCACAACCTCATGCTTGCCGGGCAGGCGCTTATGCCACTGAGCTAAATCCCCAGACCTACATTGGTTCTTTCTACCCAAGATCAAGGGATATCTTTCCATTTCCTTGGTTTTTTACTTTTTGTACTGGCACTCAAACTAAAGACCTTGCTTTTGTCAGGTAGGTGCTTATGCCACTGAGCTATATCCCTGGCTCCCTCTTTCCATTTTCTGATATCCTCTTCAATCTCCTTTTTCACAGCACTATAGTTTTCAATGTAAAGGTCTTTTACTTCCTTCATTAGATTGATTCTTAAGTATTTCATTTTGGGGGGTGCTTATTATGAAAAGTGTGGTTTCCTAAATTTCTCATTCAGTGAATTTGTTATTTGTGTACAGGAATTCTATTATTTTTGAGGGTTGATTTTGTATCTAGCTGCACTGCTGAATTTGGTTATTAAATATAGAAGTCTTTTGGTGGAGGTTTTGGGGTCTTCTATGTAGAATATCTTGTCATCTGCAAATAATGATAATTTAACTTATTCCTTTCCTATCATCGTTCATTTTTTTCTCTCTCTTGTCTAATTACTCTGGCTAAAGTTTCCACAATTGTATTGAATAAGAGTGTTGATAGAGGACAGCCTTGTCTTGTCCTCTGTAACTTTCAAGTGAAAGCTTTTGGTTTTTCTCCCTTTAGTATGATGTTGGTTTTTGGTTATAGATGGCTTTTATCAGATGGAGGTAAAGACCATACATTCCAATTTTTCGGTAGGGTTTTTTTTTTTTTTTTAACAAGCGGTGTCCCACTTGTTTTTCTTTTTCTTTCTTTTTTTTTTTTTTTAGATTTTGAGACACAGTCTTGCTAAGTTGCCCAAGCTGGGTTTCAACTTGAGATCCTCCTGCATCAGCCTTCCTGAGCATGGGGATTACAAGCCTGGAAAACCATGCCCAATCTTCTCTTTTTGTCTGTTTGTTTTTATTTTTGAGACAGAGTCTCTATATGTAATTCAGGGCAGCCTTGAATTTGCTACCTAGTGCATGTTGGCCTGGAACTTGTGATCTTTCTGCCTCAGGCTCTCAGAGTGTTGGTATTATAGGTGTGCACTACATGTGTGGCTAGTAAGGGGCTTTTTAAAAAACAAACATTCCATTATGGATGGGTGATTGATTGATTGATTGACAAGACAGACAGACAGACAGACATACAGATAGGAGGTAGATGGATTTGGCCAATATTACTGATCACTCACTGCGTAGAAAGTATACTCTAAGGGCTCTGTCTTATTCTGCCATAGCAAATGGGTGGCTTAAATACCAGAAATTCATTGTTTCACAGGTCTGGATGCTAGAAAGCTAAAATCCACTGTGGTTCTGTCTGTCTTTTCTGAGGAGGATTTCTCTTGGCTTGTACCCAGTCACCTTCTTTCTCTGTGCTTTTTTGGCCCACGACAGTGCCAAGCACACGAGAGAAAGCGCTCTCCACTGTCTCTCCCATAAGAGCAAGAACGCTGTCAGGCCAGAACTGGCCATTACGATCTCATTTTACTTCCATACGAAATTCAGCCAACACGGGCATTTGGAGGGAGGAGGCCATGACACTCAGTCCCTGCTGGCTATGAAGTCTACAGATGGATGGGGCATAGTCTCTGCCCCATCTCACTGTACGGAGTTAACTGTCAGCCCTTATTTCTGACCCTTCTGGCATCAATGACCTGTTGTTTTTTGGAATTTCCACCATGGCTAGACACACAAGGTGAAGAGTGGTGGTGAAACTCAAGGAAACACTGTTTCCTTCCGTGTTTGGAAACAGTCTCTGGGAAAGGAGGTTGAGGCCCTTTGCTACCCCACAGATAGGTCTGCAGAGCAGACCACAGGGTGGCATTTGCCATGCGTCCACTCTCGAATTCAGACTCTCCTCCAAGGCTTCCGACAGGGTTGAGGCCGTTCATTGTATAATCCCATGGACCCCCTTTACATCCATCTACTCTGAAAAGGAAACAGCCCTTCCATCTTCCCCCTTTTAAGGGCAAAACCAAGACCCGGAACCCTTTCCCCACAGAGCCCACCATTCGCTGGACCATCACAGAGGCAGCGTGATGGAGCCCGCCAGGTTGAGCATCCTGTGCAGAACTGTGCCCCTTCCCCCATTCAGAGGTCAAACCCTAACCCTGGTATCTCAGAATGTGACCCTGCAGAGATGGGGCTTTGCAGAGGTCATGGTGCAGCCCTCCTTACATCTGAATGGAAGTAAAAGTGCAGATCGTGATGTGACACCAGGGGGTGCGGAGAGACGGTATGAAGACACCCAAATACTTCGATTGCAGGGAGAATGATAAATAGTTTCAAGCAACTGCCCATTGCTTTTCAAGTGACTGTACCAACTTACATTTGCCTCCACAATGAGCAGAGGTCTCGTTTTCTCTATATCTTCTCACATACAACTTATTCTCTCTCTTTTTTTTAAATTACAGCCTTCCTGCCACTGGGGAGCAGTGCCTCCTTGCCAGTTTCATTTGCATATCCTAATAACGAAGGATGCTGAGGCTCTCTTCATGGGCTTATTATCCATGTATCCATTAAAACATTTGCCCCACTTTGAAACTGGGTTGCCTGGGATTTAGCTCAGCGGCATAAGTGCCTGCCTGGCAAGTGCAAGGTCATGAGTTCAATTCCTGGTACCGAAAAAAAAGAAAAAAAATAAACTGGGTTGTTGGTCTTCTTACTGACTTTTAAGAGGTCTCTATGCCTTTTGCAGTCAGGTACAATGTGTGATTTGCTCCCTCCTAGCATGGGTTCTGAAAAAAAGCATTCAATAAAGAAAGTGGAAGCTGAGCCATTCTTTTCCATTCTCTTGAGCAGAGCCAGCCCAGATTCCAGAGGAGAGAAAGTCAACTGCCCTTCCTTATGAGGAGCAGAACTCACAGACTGAGAGAAGGGACTGATGGTGCAGGCTTTGGAGGTGGTTGCCAGTCTTCCAAGTACTTTAATACTTTTGGATTTAAGTTAGTTTAGATTGTCCAGTGTAATTTCCAAACTCATCAAAACTCTCTTCCAACCCTTAAGTCAACGTGCCAAACCCGGATCCACTGTTCTTAATCATTCTGATTTGAAATCACAAACTGAATCTGTGAGACCTTCCAACTTGCCCCATTTTCTTAAACCTCATGAACCTTTAAACATCGAATGTGCACAGATTGTTCCTCATGGCCAGCAAGCCCTGCGGTGGCCTCACGGACTTCCCATTTCACAGTGTCCTTACTTTGTAAACAAGACATGATCTGGGACAGCTTCTCACCCATAGAATAAGGCAAAGAGAGTATGACATCACTGTCATGGTCAGGTTGTGACATGTAGAAAAGGCAGAATGTCACCCCCACGACTGTTACGCTCCGTACGACTGACTCCTCAGACTGAAGTGAGAAATGTTCCTTGTGACCCAAGGAAGGAAGCAACCATGTAACAGCCTGCATGGCCTGGAGTGACTGCTCCCCTGCAACTCAGGGGCCCCTGACGGACAGCCAACAAAGAGCCGGGGTCCTCCGTCACTTGGAGGCAGAGGAAGCACTCCTGCCAGTCATAGGGAGGAGCTCAGAGTGGCTCTTTCCCCAGACGTGCCTCTGCTACCAACCAGCTTAGAGGAAGGCGCCTGAGAGACCCAACCAGGACACCCGATCCTCAGAAACCAGAAAGTAATAAACGCATGCATTTAATGCCACTGTGCTGTGGCAATTGCTTCTGTAACAACAGAAAATGATTTTAAACAGATGTAATTTACTTTATACTAAATTCTAATTTTCTTAGGGTCAACAGCAATTATACCATCTAAAAGATCTGAGGTTATCCTTTTTTTCTTTTTTTCTTTTATTTGTTTGTTTTTTCTGAGACAGGGTCTTGCTATGCAGTCTAGGCTGGCCTTGAATTCATAGTGCCCTCCTGCCTCAGCCTCCCAAGTGCCAGGATCACACCAGGCTTGAGCTTCTTACCTTATTTCAGCCCACTGAGATTGAATATCAAACAGATTTTTATTTTAAAGCTAAAACTTGAACTTTTCTTTTTTTTTCATAATCACTGCTAGAATACTGTGCACACATATATTATTTTCATCAACCCCTTTGAAAGTGACCATTTGGTATCTATTCATCTTTTTTTTAGTTCACAATTCATATAAAGATTTAGATAGCAGCTGCTGTGATCCAGGCTACGTTCAGAGGTGATGCGGTCTGAAGCGGCGGGTCACTGAGGGTGTGACCCGGAAGGTCACGCTCTCATCTCCTGCTGCTCCCTTCTCTCTGCTTCATGGTCACAGTGGGTTTAACAGTCTCCCACTTTCCCCTGTCATGCCATTCCACTGTGCCATTTCTACTCGGAGCCAGCCAACCACGAACTGAGCCCACTTAAACCTCTTCTCCTTTTAAGTTTCAGGTGTTGGATATTTTGTTCTAGCAATGAAAACAGGACTAAAAGAGAAATTGTTTGGATTTTGCATGTATTTTTGCATACTAGAAATGAAAAACATCGGTGAAAACTTTCAACTGAGAGAAAACAAAACAAGCTGATAAAGCACACTTGGTGCGGAAGGTAAAAATATTTTTAATTGCTCCATATTTCATTAACTTCTCTAATAAGCCCCTATTCTTAGATTTAGTTTGGCCAACGATCAAACAAGCACACCCAGACTGTACAAAAACTCACTCCGGGAAAAAAAAAAAAAAAAAAAACTCACTCCGGAGATAGGATTCTGGGGTAGAGGGTAACTGCTAACAAGCATTCCCAAGTCCTGGGAAGCCAAAAGGCTGAAAATAACCACCAAGAGAAATACAGAGGAAGGAAAGGGTAAAAAGAGAAAGGTGATTGGGGGGAGAAACAACAGGCATGAGATGAAATTGATTGCCCAGGACAGTCTGTGAGCCCCAAATGCCAGGCCACAGCAGATGGGGGGAGGAACTCGTGTGAGTTAGTAGTAAAACACACAGCCTCTCAATGGGAGTGTGCCCGTCTCTATGTGGACCGACTTGCGTGAGTTTTACACTAAAGGCCTCACATTCACGGCCTCTGGAGTCCAATTGCTTTTTTTGGGGGGGGGGCGTGATGGGGGTGTTCCTGAATAAGAGAGATTATTTTTACAGTGGAAACAAAGAAAAATTAATGAAAACAAAAGAGCTAATAAGTAATATTATCAGAAAATAAAAAATGACTAGAGGTCTATGAAAAATAAAGACCAATACTTAGAAATTTAATAATATGAAAACTGACGTCAAATATAGTCTGTATTTGTTTGTTTCTTTTTGTGTTTTGCTTTGTTTTGTTTTTTTCTGAAGCAAGTTCTCAGTATATAGTTCAGGCTGGCCTTGCACACACTATGTAGCCCAGGCTGACCTCAGACTCTCAGGGGTCTTTCTGTCTCAGCCTCCCAAGTGCTGGGACTACAGGTGTAAGCCATCATACCTGACTGAAACAAAACATTTTAACTAAAGTGTTAGGAAGTCAGATTAAGATTACCTTCCAAGCACTGGAAGAAAAACATAGAGATTTTAGAAGAAGAAGAAAAAGAAGAAGAAGAAGAAGAAGAAGAAGAAGAAGAAGAAGAAGAAGAAGAAGAAGAAGAGGAAGAGAACAGGTTACAGAACATGGAAAAATCAAACCAAGAAAGAGAAAAAGAAGGAAAATGCATGACACAAAATATTTCAAGGAAAAAACATAAGAAAATCTCCCAAAACTGAAGGACATTTGACTGTCCATATGGGAAAGGCTCTCTGAGTGTCTGGTGTCACACGTATTCAGATCTTCAGGAATAAGCAGGTTAGTTTTTGTTTTGTTTTGTTTTGGGGAGGGGTTTGGGGGGGTTTTGTTTTTGTTTTGGGGTTGTTGGTTTTTTGTTTTTTTTTTTTTTTTTTTTGGATACTGGGGATCAAACTCATGACCTCGCACTTGCCAGGCAGGTGCTTGCGCTGCTGAGCTAAACTCCTGGCCCTGGCAATCTTAAAACTTTGCAGAGTGACAAAACAGACTGTGTGTAAAATAATAAGAATCGGAGTGCTATGAGATTTCTTACCAGACAGAAGAAACCGTGGAGTACATAGCACCTTCAAATGACCCACCCAAACCATGAAGTAAGTGTGAGCAGAACTAAGACACTTTACTTCCTTGGAGCCTCCTGGCGTTGTGCTTTGGCCCACACAGAAGGCAAACCCAGGGAAGACCAGCGCTGGGTCTCAGAAAGCCCGCCTGGACTGATGGAGAGAAACCGCAGGGGAGAGGAGGGGATTCAGGAGACGCTAGCTGTGCAGAAAGTTCTGCCAGGACCCGTGCAGGCTGCAGGAAGGAGCAGGTGAAGTGTTTGGAGGGGGCCCCAGGCAGAGAAAGAAAAAGAAGGAAATGAAAGATTACCTGACATGCTTGAGTGTTAGAGAAAACCCGACTGAAGTTATTCAATGGAGCAGATGGACCACTTAGTGGGAAAACATTACAGATAAAAAACAGAATTTTAAAAATTGTTAATCCTAGAGAAACCAGAGTTTAGCTGAAATACGTAATGACTCAGATGTCACTAAGCCTATGTGCAGTCATGCTCCAGCAACTACTGATCTACCTGGAGGAACGAGGGAAGGTGGGAGGCAGTCATAGACCACCTCATCGCTGCTTAATAGGAAGGTAATAGCTTCAAATTGTTAAATCAAAAAATAAAAGCAGATGGCTAAGATTTATGAAGATAAGTGGCAGGGTTTTTTTTAAACAAACTAAATTACATCAAATAGTTCTTCTAGGGGGATAGGCCACGTTTTCTTGTTATGGCCTTCCGACACTATTTTGAGCACCTTCCACATGCCTGACTTACACCTCACTCCCTCCGTACCCTCGTCATCAGAGCCTGCTCTCTTCGGGAGACACAAGCGGAGGCCCCTCTAATGTGCCCCCAGGGCCACCATTGCTTCTTTAATTTTTAATCATCAGCTAATGACCCTTTCCCTTGGCTTATATCTGTATCCAGGAACTTCCAGGTTGGAAACTGACGGATGACTCTGGCCTCGTTCCCTAGCTTGTGATCTCATTTCTTGGCACAGAGTATTGCTGGAATGCTATCCACTGCGAAGGAGCTCCCCTGGGCCAGCTCCAGGACCCCGCACAGGAGTGCCTGTCAAATCTGCTCTATGCTACAGCTCGGGGCGCTCAAAGCCAGCCCTACCTGCGCCATGAGCAGGCACTAGGCATGAGACGTGCAGGAGCTGTGCGATCACCTTAATGCAGCGAGCAACGAGAAGGGAGAGTGGAGGGTGACTTAAAAGAGTGCAAGGTTGCTGGGCGTGGTGGTGCACGCCTGTAACCCCAGCACTGGGGAGACCGAGGCAGGAGGATCGTCACTGTGAGTTCAGTGCCAGCCTGGACTACATAGTGAGACCCTGTCTCAAAAAAAAAAAAAAGATGACTAAATCAAACAAAAAATAAAGAATGCAGTGTTGTTACTGACCCTGGGAACTCAGGCACTGGGACACTCAGTGAGAAACCTAAGGAAGATGGTATTTTTTTTCAAATCTATTTTATTTCAAAGAGAAAAAAATCAAAACACTTCAATCAGGGGGCAACATGGTACATACATTACACATTGTTATCTCCAAATCATTCACCCAGAGCACAAGACATCTGCATTTAATGGTCCGAACAATGCCAGCACAAATCTTTCTCTTCAGTGAACTGAGAGAAATCTTAAATATATATATATATATATATATATATATATATATTCATATGTTATTTCTTTCAGCTTCTCATACTAGTGAGATAATGTGATATTTACACTTATTTCACTTACGAATATGGTCTCAAGTTGCATCCATATACCTATAAAAGCCTCATGCTTATCCTTCTTTATAGCTGAGTAGTATTCCATTGTATAAAAATACCACATCTTTTTTTAATCCATTCTTCAGTTGATGGGCATTTTTGCTCTTTCCAAGATTTCACTATTAAAAATTGTGCTACTATAAACATGGGTACACATATTTTACTCTGGTGTGATGTTTTTAATTCTTTTTGGGAAAATACCCAGAAGGCGAACACCTGGATTGAATGGGACCTCCAATGCCAGTTTTTTGAGGAATCTCCATACTGATTTCCACAGTAGTTGTATCATTCTACACTCCCACTAACAGTGGAGCAGGGTTCCTTTTCCCCACAGCCTCACCAGCATTTGTTATTAACTGATTTCTTGATGCTTTCTGGAGTGAGATGGAATCTCAGTGTTGCTTTTCTCAAATGACCATTGATGTTGAGCATTTCTTCATGTATTTATTTTCCATTCATATTTCTTCATCTGAGAAGTATGTATTCATCTCAGATTTCCATTTTCAGACTGGATCTTTGAATTTGGGAGGCCTGATTTTTTTTCAATTCTTTATGTGTTCTAGATAGAAGTCCTTTGTCTGAGGGACAGTTGACTGAAATTTTTCCCATTTTGTGGGTTTTCTTTTCACTATGTTGGTAACTTCTTTTGATGTGCAAAATTTTTTTAATAAGATGAGATTCCAGTTAATTCTTTGACGTACTTCCTGTGCAGTTTGCATTTTGTTCATGAGCTCTTTGCCTATGCCTACATCTTGAAGATTTCTGCCTACATTGTCTTTCAGTATATTTTGTGTTTCTGTTTCAGTATTCAGATATTGGATCCATTTTGATGTTAGTTTAGTGCAAGGTGGTAGACATGGGTTTAGTTTTAGTCTTTGGCTTGTGGAAAGCCAATTTTTTCAGTACCATTTATTAAACAGGCTATCTTTCTTCCAGTGAACATATTTGGCCCTTTTGTAAAAAATAATAATAACAATAATAAGGTCACTGAGTGTCTTTGTAGTTGTATCTGCACCTTCTAATTTGTTCCACTGACCCTCAGGTTTGTTTTGTTGTTTTTGTTTTTGCCAATACCATGCTGATTTATCACAGTAGCTTTGTAGTATAGTTTCAAGTCAGGGATTGTGATGCTTCCTCACTTGCCTTTGTTGCCCAGGATTGCCTTTGGTATTCTAGGTCTCTTCTGTTTCAAAATGAGTTCTATGCATGTTTTCTCTCAATCTGTGAGCTATGCGAAGGGTATTTTGAATGGAATTGCATTAAAGTTGTGTAACAGTTTTGGGAGTATGGCTGTTTGCACAAGGTTGATTCTTCCTGTCCTAAAGCAAGAGATATCTTTCTATTTGATAGCCTCTTCAATCTCCTTTTTCAGAGTATTGTAGTTTTTAATATATAGATCTTTTACATCTTTTGTTAGATTTATTCCTAAGTATTTCATTTTGGGGGATGCTATTGTGAAAGGTATTATTTCTATAATTTTTTCTTTCAGTGAGTTTATTATTTGTGTACAGGAATGCTTTTGTTTTTTGAGTGTTGACTTTGTATTCAGCTATGCTGCTGACTTTGCTTATTAACACTAGTAGTCTTTTATATTTTTTATTTTTTTTGTACCAGGGATTGATCGAACTCACAACTGCGCATTTACAAGGCAGGCGCTTATGCCGCTGAGCTAAATCCGAGCCCCTCTAGTAGTCTTTTGATGGAGTTTTTGGCAGTTTCTATGTAGAGTATCATGTCATCTGCAAATAGTGATAATTTAACTTCCTTTCATATCCTTATTCCTTTTGTTTCTCTCTCTTGTCTAATTGCTCTGGCTAACATTTCCAGACTATATTAAATAGAAGTGGTAATAATGGACATCCTTGTCTTGTTCATGATTCTAGAGTGAAAGCTTTCAGTTTTTGTCCATTTAGTATGATGTTGGCTATTGGTTTGCCATACATGGATTTTATCAGATCAGAGACCATCTATTCTGATTTTCTGTAGGGTTTTTATCATGAATGAGGCAACACTATGTTTTAACTATTGTTAGTTTCTTATTTTGTTATAGAATTTTTTTTGTTAAAAAAAATATAAAGAGGAGGCTGGGGGTTTAGCTCAGAGGCATAAGCGCTTGCAAGTGGTCGTAAATTTGATCCCTGGTACAAAAAAAAGAAAAAAATGTAAAGAGCCCTACTGAGTCAATCTGAAAGCAGAATAGTAAAACACATGGGTTTGTTTTTTTTTAATGTGATGATGAAGTCTCTATGTGCATGATGTCTGCACTCAGGATAAATGTATTCAGTCATAAAAAAATTTTTGTTTCAAAAAAAGACTGGAGTTCCCAATGTCCCCTTATTTCCAGTAGAGTAACTTCTTAGTACTACTTCTTAAAGAGTATTTCATGGCCAAACATTTTATGGAAAGATCTTCCTTAAGTATCACTTTCTTGGGCTGGATTTCTGTTATAAATGCTACATGTATTCGCCAGGAAGGGGTTGGGGTAAAAGTGTTCTTCTTTATAAATCCCAAGAAAGTGACAAGGTAGAAGCTACTTGAGCACTGATGAGCTTGGCTGGACAGAGGCCCCTGGACTGCATGGAGGGGAGCCCCAGGGCTACCTAGGCTGAGCAGGACCTTCCCCCAGGAAGCAGCTCTGGCCCTGTCCCAGCATCTGGCTTAGCTATGTCAGCTGTCCTGTGAAGTTCTGTGGCTTCGAGCCCATCTTGATCTCCCTGGATTTAGAAAGGGCTGCTCTGTATTTGCCAGTGTTTCTGCTGAATAGTGACTGCTCCTCCTTTTACAGTCAGGAAAATTTCCCAAGTATAACAATGCCTTCAATAGAGCTGAAGGGAATAATCCAAACACAGAGGGGCCTGGAAGTGATTTTAATCACCAAGAGGGTCATTGCTAGATAACTGTAATACTTAGCTAATGTGCTGGGTAAGGTTTTATTTCACAGAACAGCAAAGCAACTCAGTTCACTGAACATACATAGTCTGGTAAAGCGTTCATTTGTTAAGGCCTAGTAACCTTTACGAAAGCAAAAGAAGAGTAATTCTTGAACAGGTATAAAATATTAGCATTTGAAAAACAGCCATAAGAATGAAAATGGGTAAAAATGAAAGAAAATGAGTAAAACATTAAAATCAAAATACCATATAAATGTCACCCACATGTGAGGTATTGGTTTTTTTTTATAATTTTATTTAAAGAGGAAAAAACAAAACAAAACAAAACAAAACAGAATAAAGGGTAGCAACCATACAGTATTCCAAGGAAAAAAGGAAAAGTACAACAATAAAACCTAAGAAATTATTACTTGACTAATTACATACTGACTTCTTGGAAATAGTTGTTCAACTTACAAAGTTAAAGCATGTAAAGTAGACATTCAAACAGTGAGACTGTTAACAGTTCTGCTCCACGATCTGACAAAAACAACAATATGGTCATCCATCTTACCCACTCAAATATACATGCAATTATATCAATAGGGTAAAATTAAATACAACAAAACAGAGCAAAGAGGATCACAAGAAAGCAATGTAAGACATAAATTT
>PVJX010041952.1:0-14394 GCA_004027295.1 Dolichotis patagonum
TGAATTTCACAGGTAAGGCTCAGTCTTCCAAAATTTCTACCTCAAGCTGTCATATTACTGGGATTTCAGGTTTGTGTCACCATGCCTGGTTGATAGCCTTGATATTTTTGAAGAGTTTGGATGATTGTTTCACATAATTAATTCTTCCCTTTTCTTTTTAAAATTAAGCAATGTCCTTCATTTTAAAAACCAAGCACACAAAAGAAAAGAAGTGTGTCCTTCCTTGGACCCCGTAATGAGGAATCATTTGGTGATGAGTTTGAATCCCCTGGCTAATGTAGTATTCATTTCCCCACCCATTCACTGATAGGTTATGGATAACCACTTTCCCTCTGCAATTAAAATGAAACTTGTAGGAGCTGCTGGACTCTATAAAATATTCTGTTCCACCCTGAACATCCAACTACTAGCTGTAGAGCCCCGTATCTTTTAAAATACATCAGCTTTGAGTACACATAAAAATATTCATGCACTTTAAGTGACCAGCTGGAAGAGCTTTGAAAGCTGTGTATCACTGTAGCAATCAGTACAGTAAAATCAACCTTTCTGTCACTCCCAACAGGTAGAAAGTGGGCACTTTTAAATAATATGCAACCACAAACATGAACTGGACATGTATCACCTGGTTGAAATAAGTGGAGTTCTTTCTGTTTTGACCAAGGCTGACACTCCAGCTGACTGTCTTGGCATGAACTCAAACCAGAAACCCCATGAGACCGAAGGTCAAACACATGCATCTCCCTGACCCCGTGCTGGCTATGCTCTAAGTCACAAGGAACACCTAAACCCACCTGGGTGTGTTTGCTTAAGCACAAATCCAACAGCTCCAACTCACCCATCATCACTGTAAAGTCCTCAAGATACAACAGCCCCTCTTAGACACAGAGACAGTGTTAGCTGTCCCTGCTGGTATCCCATAAGGAGCTCTTGTGCAGTGCATGCTGTAGACTGAAGTTGTCACCATACGCTGTGGCGCTGAATGCTCACAGACCTCTGTGCTTTCCTAGTCATGGGCCTAAAAGGAAGTAAGTAAGCACAGCCTTCCTTCCCTTGCTCAGAGTCTGTCATTGCTCTGGGATTCCAGTGCCTCTACCATTTCCTCCGGCATCCACTCAGATAAGGTCAAGGACAGGGCAGGTGACTTTGTCAGGAGCCCCATCAAAGACTCAGGGTAATGGTGTCTTTCTGATTCTTTCCTTTCCCCTACCAGCCGCAATCCCTGTGGGCCCTGAGGTGTTTCTCTATAGTTGGTACACAGAATAAAAAGTGGGTAAGTGGATTAGCTGATTCCCTCAGCGCCTTTTTGTTCTAAACCTGTAGTCTCTTCCATGAGCTGTGTCAATCTGCTTTCAAAACCAAAGCTGAGAATTGAGCTATTTCTTCCCGAATTCGTTCAGGAAGCATCTTGCTCCGAGTCAGGGACTCCAGGAAGGAGTGGAGGCAAGAGAGATAACAAATAAGTGAACAATAGCTGTAACTGCCACCATATTATTGAACAGTGAGTTTGGGAAGATAAACAGAACCTCTTTATCTCCCCTAAATTATATCATTATTTATCTACCACAATCACTCGTCCTTTGAAGATGGGACAATTTAAATATTTATTAAGTGTTTATCTATATTTAGTCATTCCTCCCTTTGCTTGCTGCAAAATTTCAGTATTTATCTCTCTTATTCCATCCTCCTTTTAACTTCAGTCAAAGCACATAAGGAAATGTCCTTCTTTACCTTTTTATTTTCTTTTTGATAGCATGCCAAGTGTATGTAAGGGAGTCAAATCTGACATCAGGATGTGGGGAAGTAATAGATGCTTACTCCTGGGGTGGGTGCATCGCGAGGCCTGCAGATCAGAGCCCCTGGGCACCCAGGGAAGGGGAAGGACTTGGCAGAGCATGGGACATGGTGCAACTGCTGCCCCCAAAAGTGAGGTTTACAGAGGAGAAAGGGGACTGTGTTCTCCTCTTGCATCTGAACCTGACTGTGAGACCTGCACAGCGGACACAGTGAGCAGAAGCTGACTCGGATCAGAGAATTCTGCTTTTCTTTCTCTGACAAAGGTCTGGGTTGATTTTCAGGGCCAATCTCAGATGTCAGGAGTGCTAAATAGTTGAGTGTGTTGGTTATATTTCTGTTGTGATAAAATAAATGAGGTTCAACTTGAAAGCATAAAAATTCTTTACTTGGGAAATTTTATGTTTGATTATTTTGCTGATACACAAGACAAGAAAATGCATACACTAGCAAGGTCCTCTGAGAGGTTTTAATACAAGTTTACATTGTATAATGTTTAAATGAGATTCAATTATCTGTCTCCTCAAATGTTCACTTCCTTGTAGTAAATTTCTTCTGTCTTTGGAAATGTAAAATAGATTATCAATTTTTTTTGTGTTTTTGAGACAGGGTCTCACCATGCAGTTCTGGCTTGTCTTGAGCTCAGTTTGTGGCCCAGGCTGATCTTGACCTCGTAACAATCCTCCTGCCTCAGCCTCCCAAGTGTTGGAATTACAGCAGTGCACCACCACACCTGGCTGACAATAGCTTATCATTATAACAGCCATAGCATACCAGCCCTTCTCATTCCGATCTAACCAAAACTCACATGCACACATCATGTTTCCCCCTCCTGTCACTCTGCTGACCCTGGATGATCTGATATACTGTCATGGAAACAAGGAGAAAGAGATTGTATTAAATATTGCAAGATGCACGGTCGTGTACAAGCAAAGCTTTATTTGCTATGCTAGTCTTGTGGCTTAATTTAAAGGAGGTTAACACCACTCAGAAAAATGACCAAGATCCTCAAAGGAAAAAGAAAGAAAGAAAGAGAGAAAGAAAGAAAGAAGAAAGAAAGAAAATGGTGTGCTGTTGTGTACCTGCTGGTGTTGTCTAACTTTTAGTGATTTCACCGGCCAAGAGAAAGTTTGCAAAATATTTTTCTTGCTGCTAGAGGCAATGACCAATATATAGTTGTAGATAACTTCTA
This sequence comes from Dolichotis patagonum, assembly GCA_004027295.1. NCBI lineage: Eukaryota > Metazoa > Chordata > Mammalia > Rodentia > Caviidae > Dolichotis > Dolichotis patagonum. The sequence continues at coordinate 2,984 of PVJX010041952.1, forward strand.
GCAATTGTTGAGTTACTTTTGTAGCTGGTATAGTCACCTGTAATGATACTCCAGCTTTGTGGTTTGGTCTAGTCCTTATGATATGGCTGAGGTATTTTAAGTTCTCAGGGTCCATGACTGCTGAAGAACCAGCCAATGTGGACAGAAAAGATGGGGAGAGATACAGGAGAAGAAAACACATAGCAGTTTGAGTGGGCATTGCTCTAAACTAACCTTGTGTTAGAGTTAGACTCTGACACCAAGTCTATGGCAGCAAAGGATGCAGAACCAATATGAAGACAGTATGCCAAGCCTTTTAACACATTTTAGTCACCTATCAAATTTTTCTATTTTTGAGCTTTCTAGTTTAATTTTTATAGTTTCCAAATAAACTATGAGTGTTTTCCGCATAATATGTGAATGTTTCTGAGAAGAAACTAAATAGGTAAGAGATTAACCTATTTAAAGAATACCAAGTAATGGCTTAACTGGACAACCTTGAAATTAGAGAATTAGAGAAAATAGAGAACCATCTTTCCTTATATTTTAATGATCTACCAAGAATGAGAGAATATTATATACTCAGATTATAATGTCTATTTTATCTTTTCTGTCTCATTACAGATCTTTTCATACCTCAATAAAAACATCTTAAATGGAGGAAAAACAAAGGCAACTTCTAGGTTTTGCAAAGGAGACTAGGCCACTGGCATGACCTGCACATCACATATTTTGTCTACATCAAAGCAGATGGAAATTTAACACTTTATTGTCCAGATGTGTGATCTCCAAAATGAGTGATTATTACATTCAATGAAATAAAAGCTAGAGGGTTGACTTAGGTTTTTTTCTTTGTTAAAAGTTTCCTCATTTCCTGTGAATAGTTTGCTTTTGTGGTTTTGTCAGTGTTTCATGATGTGTCAGCTGGTAAGTGCACAGGTGTAGAGGAACAGTGTACCATGCTACAAAGGGGTAAGGGTTTACCTACCCCCATGGTGGGCTCTGCCTGTCTCAGTTCCTCCTGAGATATTATACCATCTTTCCGCTTAAGAAGTCAGTATAGAAAGTTTCCTTAAAGGCTTCTATTCAGTAACAAATGGACCTATTCCCCACTAATCACTGGGGCTATAAAAAAATCTTTCATTGTCTGATCTAAAGGGAGTAGTAGTAGTGAGATCTGCTCTTAGTTTAGAACAGTTTAAAATCCCTGGTAAAACAATAGAGTTTCTGAAATTGGTACATCTGAAGAGAAGCAAAGTTTAACAGCAAGTAAAACAGCAACAGGTCAGAATTAGTTTTCATGTAAGGAAAGTAATTGGGGATGGAAAGTTCTGGAAAGATTATAACCCCAATTATTATATTCATACCAGTTTAATATAGCTTGTCTTTTGAGATCCGTGCTCCATAAGAGGCTTTTCCCTACTAATATTTTATAGTATGAATTTTCAATGACACGTCTGTCTAGATCAGGCTCAGATTGGCTCAGGACGAACTTTGCTTTGGTCAGAGCCTTTGTAATTGTCATCAACAGGTGGTCCTGCCTAAGAATGCTTCCTTCACAGCTTTCAGGCTGTCATTATTTTTTGGCAGGACTGACACAAGCGACTTATCTTGATTTTGAGAACTCTTTTGCCAAGCTACACTCCCTCGTGTCTTCCTGAGGTTTTCTCTGAAGTCATCACTGGTCTCCCATACTATAGCTACATTTTTATTGTACCTCATTTGGGATATCCACTGTGATTGTGGGTTTCCCCTGATCCATCACTGAAAAGGAAAGGATTGATGATTGAGAGTTGATGTCATGGTCCTTTCAGCCACATTGGGCAGCCCAAGTCTCTTGGGCTAAACTTACCCAATGTCCAAATTCAGTTTAGTCTTCTCTGTTTGGTAAGTTCTGGCTTAGTGTCTGAAAACACTAAGTCAGATCAATTCACTAGGAGTTGTGCTTCTATAGAGTTTTGAGATCTGAAGTTATGAAACTTTAATTTAAAATAAATGACAGAAAACAACTGCAGAAATAGATATACAGGGCTGGGGATTTAGCTCAGCGGCATAAGCACCTGCCTTGCAAGCATGTGGTCGTGAGTTCAATCCCCGGTACTGATTAAAAAAAAGAAATATATATACATAATTTGAATATATATATTATACATTACATGTAACTTTTAGTCATATAAGTTTTTTCAGGGATAATTAAAGTAAATCCAGGTTGCCTGTAATATTAGTGGAAGACTTTCCCATGAATCTGACTGGAAAGGCTCTAGAACAGAATTTGAACTCTGCATGAAAAAGATTTGGAACAACCACGTTAGCAATTTTTTTATGAGAATTTAACAACTGATAGAATCATTTGGTCATTTTGCATTGTATACAGCATTTAAGGATAAAAACCATGGCTGACTCCATTAAATGAGGCCTATCATGTTTTTATTAGTTTTATTAGTTCTTTTATAGTACTACTATGTACTTCATGTTACTATCAAATGGTAGGTTTTATTTAATCTCAAACAACCAGAAATGATTAGGGTTATAAAATGACTGTTAAAAGACATTAATGTAAGTGAATGTTTAGCCAAACCTTGTTTTTAAGACTCGGTTTCCTCAATTATGTATCAGGGTAATTTTAACTTCAAGCAATGAGTTTGACCATGTTCCTTCAGGGAACAGTTTGAGAAGTATTGGCATTTGTTCTTCATTGAAGTTCTGGTAAAATTTGGCAGTTAATCCATTATTATTATTATTATTTTTTGGTGCCAAGGGTTGAACTCATGACCTCGTGTTTGTCAAGCAGGCACTTATGCCGCTGAGCTAAACCCCCGACCCTAGTCCTAGTTAATCCATCTTGCTCTCAGTTTTTATCAATTGGTGTGATCTTTACAAATACCCTTACTACAGTGCCTGTTTGTAGTCTATCCAGAATTTACATATATCCTTGGTTAAACTTTGGTAATTCATATTTATAATAAGTTTATTCATTTCTTTTAGATTCTCAAATTTATTGGAATATAAATACTTTTAAACTTCATTTTTTGTTAGCATATATTTGTCATGTGTATTGATCATATTTATCATTTGTCCTTGTATATAATATAGCACAATTTGTACTCGTACATAATATAAATTCCTTTTTTCTGTACTCCTCTCCCTACCCTATAACCTTTGCTCTCTTCCCTATTTACAAAAGCATTGTTTCTATTTTTTTGTTACATTTTCTGGTTTTTAAATTTTTATTTGTACTTCCTTCCCTTTCCTCATCCCCTCCCTTGTTACTCTTCCCATTCGAATGCTTTCTTACTACTTACCAATATGTATCTTCCATTTTGGTTCTTATGCTTTTGGTTTCTCACACAAAATAACATCTGTGCCTGATTTACCTAAAAATGCCTAAGTTTGTCTTTCTTTATAGCAGAGTAGTACTACATTATATGTAAAAACCACATTTTATTTATTCATTTATCCATAAATGGGCATCGAGGCTGTTTCCAAGATTCAGTTATTATAACTTTGACTTCTATAAACATTGGTGTGCAAGTATCACCGAAGTATGATGCTTGTAATTCTTTTGGGAGGATACCAAGAATTGGAATAGAAGGTCTTTATCTCAATCTGATAAAAGCCATCTATATGAAACCAGTGGCTAACATGGTCATGGTCATGTGATAAATGGTCAAAAGCTGAAAGCTTTCACTCTAAGATCAGGAATAAGACAAGGATACCCACTATCACCACTTTTATTCAATCTAGTCCTGGAACATTAGCCAGAGCAATTAGATAAGAGAATGAAAGAAAAGGAATATGGATAGGAAAGGAAGAATTTCCTGATGATCTGATACTTTACATGGAAGATGCCCAGAACTTCACCAAAAGATTCCTAAAATTAATAACCAGATTTGGTAGCATAGGAGAATGCAAAATTGATACTCAAAAGTCAATAGCATTCCTGTACATAAATAGCAAACTCACTGAGAGAAAACTTAGGGAAACCATACCTTTCACAATAGCATAAAAATGAAATATGTAGAAATCAATCTAACAATGGAAGTGAAAGACCTTTAGACTGAAAACTACAATACTCTAAAAAAGGAGATTGAAGAGGATATCAGAAAATAGGAAGATATGCTCTGCTCTCGGATAGGTAGAACAAATGCAGTAAAAATGACCATGCTCCCAAATCTAATGCAACCCCAATTAAAATATCAACAACATACCTCACAAAACTGAAGAAAACAACCCTAAAATTCATATGGAATCAATAAAGATCTAGAAGAGCAGAAGCAATTCTGGGCAAAAAAGACAAAGCATGAGACATCATAAATCCTGATTTGAAGTCATATTACAAAGGTACTGGGATAAAACAGCATGGTACTGGAAAAAAATAAAAAGCAAATAGATACAAAGGTCAATGCAACAGAGTAGAAGATTCAGAAACAACTCCAAAAACACTCAACTATTTTATGTTTAACAAATGGGCCAAACTCCTTCACTGGAAGAAAGATAGCCTCTTTAATGAATGGTGGTAGAGAAACTGACTTTCCACATGCCAAAGATTAAACCTGCGCCCATATCTCTCATCATACTGTAAACTAAAATTGAAATGGATCAGAAGTTTAAATATTGAAACAGGGCCAGGGATTTAGCTCAGCAGCATAAGTGCTTTTCTGGCAAGCACAAGGTCCTGAGTTTGATCCTCTGTACCAAATAAGTAAACAAATAAATATAATATTGAAATGATCTACTGGAAGATAAAGTAGATAAAATTATTTTTTAATTTAAAAATTTATTTTTAATTTGGTTTATTGGTACATTTTAGATATACATAATGATCACATTCACCATAGGGAATTTGTAATTGTACATATATCTTGCTTCTTCTTTCCCATTCCCCTCCCCTCCCTTCCCTTTTCTTTTCTTATTTACAAAAGCTTTGTTTCCACTTTTTTCCTTCTATTTTTTTTCTTGTCTCTTCCTTTTTTTCCTTCCCATTTTCTTGTTCCCCATCCCATTTGAATATTTTCTTCCTGTTTCCCCACATCTATTATATATTTTGATCCTTACTTAAACTTTCAGTTTCTCACACCAGAGAAATAATGCAGTATTTAAATAAGTGTAAGGGCCAGGGATATAGCTCAGAGGCACAGTGCCTGCCTGGCAAGCATGAGGTTTGAGTTTGATACCTGGTACCAAAATAAGAAAACATAACATAAAGATGTGTATCTGACTTATTTCATTTAAGAGTGGTGATAGTGGGATCCTTGTCTTTTTCCTGATTTCAGAGTGAAAGCTTTTAGTCTTTTTCACTGAGAATGGCATTGGTTGTTGGTTTGTCATGGATGGCTTTTATTCAGTTGAGATAAGGTACATCTCTTCCAATTTTCCATAGCTTTCAGTCTGTCTGGATTCATGGAACTGTAGTGCTCATTATCTCTTTCTTCCTCCTCCGCGGAACCTGCGGGGCTTGGGCTGCTGTTCCTGCCGGAATTAGCGGAGAGTGCACTCTGACATGGGGTGTACGGAGGGGTGTACCTGAGCTGAGGCTTGTGGACTTCCGGCCGTCCCGCCGAGACATTGACCTTAGAAGAAATGGGAAAGGTCCGGCCTGAGGACTGAGGGGAAGTGCTTCCTCGGCTTACATTTCCCCTTTCTCCTCAGTAGCCTTCATTCCTTCTGCCGGATTAGAGCGCCTCTGCGTCCTTTTTTGCATCCCACAGGCAGCGTCTCTGCTCGGTCTGCACTTTTACTTGTCACAAGTCTCAGTCTCTTTTTCCTCAAGTAGGTAAAATTCTTGAAGACGCGGGCGTAAGCAGAGACTTTATGAGCAAAACAACAATCACACAGGAAATATTACAAAGAATCAACAACTGGGATCTCATCACATTAAAAACCTTTTGCACAGCAAAAGAAACCAGAGACAAGGTGAAGAGACAACTCACCGAATGGGAAGCGATTTTTAACAGCTACTCCTCAGAGTCTTGGGGATCTTTTATGTAGAGTATCATGTCATCTGCAAGTAATGTTAATTTCACGTCTTCCTTTCCTATTTTTATTCATTTTATTTCTTTCTCTTGTCTCATTACTCTGGCCATTGCCCGGAACTGTATTGAACAGGAGGGGTGATAGTGGACATCCTTGTCTTATTTCTGATACTAGAGTGAAAGCTTTCAGTTTTTGACCATTCAGAGTGAAGCTGGCAGTTGGTTTCTCACAGATGGCTTTTATCAGACTGAGATAAAGACTTTCTATTCCAGTTTTCTGTAGGGTTTTTTTTTTTTTTAAATCATGAATAGGTGTTGGATTTTGTTAAATGTTTTTTCCAAATCTACTGAGATAATTATATGATTTTTGTCCTTTTTTATGGAATGTTACATTTATTGATTTGCACATGTTAAATCATCCCTTCATCCTTGGGATGAATCCCACTTGGTCATGGTGTATAATTTTCTTCATGATTTGCTGCACTCTGTTGTCCATGTCTTATTGAGGATTTTTGCATCTGTGCTCAGTAGAGAGATTGGTCTGTAGTACTTTTTTTTTATTGGATCCTTCTCTACTTCTGATATCAGGGTAATACTTGCTTCCAGGAATGAGTTCTATTCCTCATTCATTCCTGGAATGAGTTTCATAATACTTATTCCAGGAATGAGTTTTGGAGTATTGCTTTCAATTCCATTAAAGAGTTTGAGAAGTGATGGCATTAGGCCTTCCAGAAGACTTCTAGATATAATAACTAAATATAAAAATCAGTAGCATTCCAGTACACAGATAATGAACTTACTGAGAGAGAAATTAGGGAAACAAAGCCCTTCATAACAGCATCAAAAAAAAATTGAAATACTTAGGAATCAGTCTAACAAAGGAAGTAAAATATCGCTACATTGAAAACTAGTTCTCTGAAAAAGATGATCAAAGAGGGTATCAGAAAATGGAGAGATATTCTTTGCTCATGGATATGAAGAACCAACATAGTGAAAATGGCAATACTCTCAAAACTGTTGTAAATATTTAATGCAATTCCAATCAAAATATCATTAACATACCTCAGAGAACTAGAGAAATATATTACTAAAATTCATCTGGAACCAGAATGGACCTAGAATAGCAAAAGCAATTCTACCTAATATAGGATTAAGGCCAATAAAGGACCATTCCTTCCTTTTCATCTCTCTAAGTTCAAGGGAAAATACATATCATGATTGTGGAGCAGGTTAAACACATAATTATCTGTACATCTGATATATGAAAAACTCATAAATTGTCTGTAAACACAGTTTACAGATAATTAGCAACCCACTGCATTCCAGTAGCATTCATGTTTTGGCCAGTTACCTTTCCAAGAAGGTGTGGTGACCTTCTGCTGTATAAATGCTGAGTGTCTGTGCTCCTGAGGGCATCTGCCTGGACGGAGTCCTGCTCTTCACAATGGTAGGTAATTGGGTTGAGGTGTAGCTCAAAGATACAGCATCTGTGTCACAGTCATATGTATTGGATTTTATACACAAAGGCCTGAAAATGTAAAAAGAATATATATTCCTTTTTTATATACTATAATGTTCATTTTTCTGCATAGCATTTATTGGTAAATACAATATTGTTTTTAATCTTTTGCTTATTGCTTGCAATTCAATGTGTAGAACAGAGTGAAAATCTGCAAATTGGAAAAAATAATAATGAAATTAGTGCTATTTTTATTGTCTGAGGTGCAGATGGTTTCATATTTCCTGTGAATATTGAGCCTGTCATGAGTGACTTGTGAAATCAAACAGAATTTCAGATATGAAATTAAAAAATAATTTTACAGTTAAGAAACTGAAGTTGGTAAGGGAAGGGACTGCCATGATCTTCCTATCACAAAACTGGGGAAGCGGAGACAAGGTCCTAGGCCTGCCTCAGTGCAGGCTAGGGGATTCCAACTGAACCTGTCTGGTAGTGTCAGCTGGGTGTCTTTGAAAGAGGCGGACAACAGATTCCCCTATGAGTACTCTGATATGCACAGAGGCCAGAGCAATGGGAGTCAGAGCAAAGCTGGTCAGCAGTTCTATTGTCAGCAGTTTTAGAACTAATTACTTGAGCCCTTTTTGGTGCATCATTTTTAAGGAAGAAACTCATTTCTGAATCTATAAAACCAATGCAGAACTCCTTTTAGTATTTAATCTTTCTTAACATATGTTTGTCTCTGGCCAGTCAAGGGATTTCCTGTGCTGCTCTGAGGTTTGCAAATGGCAAGGGGAAGGAAACAGCCACTGGGCTGGATAGCTGTGACAGTCAGAGAGGGTCTATCAGAAAGGACTTGCAAAATAAGACCCTTCTAGGAACAGTGATATATTTAATGAAACAGAATTCACAAGGGTGAAGTGCTACTCAGTCTTACCACAAGGCTGGACATGAGTCCTCATTACTTGGAATGTACTCACAAATGCCCCTCCTGCCTGCATTTTCCCAAGCAGCATACATCAGTGCTCACGATCCAAAATAAAGGAAAAAGATAAAATGGGAGGAAAGTGGGTGACAGGAAGGAATTTAGTTTGGGGAAGAGCCTTTGGAACCTCTCCTCTCAGATCTGCAGCATCAACAGCAGCAAGGACCTTACGTCTAAGCCTGCAGACTACTGAGGCAGAACCTCCCAGCCTCCTATTTATCAAGCTCCCAGGGCATGCAGCCTTGCTTTGGTCAGTTTTCCTGTGGATGAGGTCCTGAGAGATGAGGTCAAGATACCGGGGCACCCGCCATGTCTGTATCCAGGCCACCTGAGATTGTGTGTTAAGTATTAGCTCCCTGGAAAATTTGATGCCCAACCAGAGGAGATTTTTTTTTCAGGCAAGAAACAGCTTCACAGAGGGAAGAGAAAGGAAAGAGAGGCAGAGATAGAGCAGAGAGATAAAGGCAGGAGACCATGGAAGGCTATTGTTGAGTTATTGTCAAGTGAGTAATCTCAAAAAAAATTTTATTTCTCCTGTTAGCAAATTTGGATTTCATCTTCTAGTCCCTCAAACGTGCATCTCTGTCTCAGAATATGAATCCCCAAAGGCCTAAATGTTCCCTTTCTTTAAGTTGGGAGCAGAAATTCAGACAGCAAAGTTGAGCATTTTGGAAGAAGATTGAAGAGTTCTGTACTTTCAACCGAGAATTATACAAAAGGAAATGACACAAGGAGGAAATACAATTCCAAGTCCTGTTCTTGCTAAATGTAGTGAGGTTTTGTTTCATTTGAATCTTAAATGATTCATTTGTTCCTTACGGTTATGAATCTAGTGCATTTCATTGTGGAAAATAAGAGGTCTAGAGCCCAAAGGTGTTCTAATTGTATCTCCCCCAAATGCCTTCCTCAAACTTGCCCCCACCCTGCAGTCTGTGTGTGAATGCCTCTGTCTTTACACAGCAGTTGTCCCACCAGGGGTGATTTGCAGCTGGCTCTGTGTCACTGAATGAAACACAGAGATCGCTGGCTCATGTGGTTTCTCTTTCCTCACCTGTCATCCTTCTGGGTCACTTCCTGGGTCCTGATGCTCTCGGGCACGTGTGTCCTGGTACGTTATAGTTTCCCATTTTGTACGCCACGTCCAGCATCTCTGGGTGGGGGAGTCTATCTTTGTGTCTCTGCTTTTCTGCTTGGGATCCAATCTCAGAAGTACAAATGTGGGTTCAAATGTTACAAACTGTGAAACGAAGTTCATGTGCACGGAACTCCAGGAACACTGCCCACATAAATGATCTGTAAACATATTTCCCTTATATAATTCTAGTTCCCTGTGAGTGTGGTAAATTACATGATGTTTCTGGCCACCACATTGGATTTCATATTATCGACATATGGACATTCTTGTTACAATTTAGGTGAACTGTCCTGTTTCTCATTTTTATTTCTGTGTGAAATGCCCTCCTAGTTTCCTTGCTTTTTGTTCTGTGAAGACACATGTTTTTCTGTAGATGTATAGAAACTATTATACAATCATATTGTTCTCCAAATCTGATATCTTTTGAAAAATTACAGTCTAAGTTGTAATGACCTTTACAAAGTGAAACTTATTTTTTATTCTCTAAATAACAATCTTTCCTAGATATTCTATGATTGTCTTACATAATCTTAAAAAATTTTTTTAAAAAAATTTTATTCAGAAAGAAAAAAAACAACCAAACAAAACAGAAACAAGGGTAGCGACAATACAGAATTCCAAAGGAAAAAAGAAAAGAACAAAAAAACCCTACTAAGAAATCACTAGTTGGTAAGTTACATACTGTCATCTTGGAAATAGTTGTTCAAGTTACAAAATTAAAGCATACAAAGTAGACATTCAAACAGTGAGACTATTAACAGTTCTGCTCAACAATCTAACAAAAACAGTAGTATGGTCATCTATCTTCCACACTTAAACATACATGCAGTTATATCCTTTAGAGAACTTTCTTTTGCTCTCTCTTTTACAGTAGCAATTATGCATTTTGGGTTTTATTACTCCTACAGTTCTTATTACTTTTTTTTATTTTAAAGCGAATAAAACAAAAGAGGGCAGATCAAAGCAGATAAGAACAGAACAACATAAGCAACACGACACTTTACAATAAGACAACTGGACATGAACAGTAGCTGTCAAAATATCTCTTTCTGTGCTATAGTTGAGCATAGTTTCAGATATAATAATATCAAACATAAAACAATAGTATAAAACCATTCAAGAGAATGAAAGAATTGCAGGACATTCTGAACCGAATAACTATGATCAATGGCTACTATAATATCTCATTTTGAATAAAAAGATTTGTTTATACTATCACATATATTAAAATCCCAATACGTCTTATATAATCTTGGGAACCTTTTCCAAAGTTTCTGCTTTCTTGTACTGTTACACTTGAGTTTTCCCTGTGTAACACCCTGAGCAACCTCTATCCAATACTCTACTCATGCTACTGAGGACTGGAAAGGTCCCCATGTGACATGAGCATGTGCTGCCCTGAGCAGAAGCGCATGGTGACTTAGCAGAGCTGCTGCTGCCTCTACAAATGCTACAGAGACCGCAGTGACTCCATATACAGTCTCTGTCCCATCTGAGCCCTCTTTACCTGTGGCCACTCAGCTCCAAGGAAACTAGCAGCAGTGTCAGTGTCCTCGAAGTGGCCCTGGGTTGGCAGCTGAAGGTGAGGAGTGAGGTCAGGGGAGAAGGACTCTGGCCACCCGGGCTCTCAGCTCTCAGTGTCTCTGGTTGCTTGGGCCCCAGTGCAGGATGGGGTGGATCCAGCACCTGAGCGGTCTCCCAGCCACAGAGGGCAGCAGGAGAATGGAGACTTGGTGACAGTCCCAAAAGTCCAGTGGCTGAGTGACTGACAGAAGGGGGCTCCAAGTACAAAGAAAGCCTTGTGGAATTTATTTCATGGTGGAGACTGAAAGAGACATTTAATGTATCACTTCCTAAGTCATTTACTATTTTTTCTAATACCAT
>PVJX010041953.1:0-14400 GCA_004027295.1 Dolichotis patagonum
TAAGTAAGACACACGTGTAAACATCGTACTGTTTCATTAGTGTAAAAAGAAAAAACACGTATATGTGTATGTATACAAAATAGTTAAGATGGTTACACCACTGATTTCTCTGAGTTCGCTGAAGAGAAAGGTTTGTGCTGGTATTGTTTGGATAATTAGATGCAGGTGTCTTGTGCTGTGGGGGGGGGATGACAATGCACAATGTAAGTACCAGTGTTGCCCCCGGGGGGAAAAAGAGTGAATGGCGGCCCCGTGGTGACTGTGGCTTGAACATTATAAGAAATTGCAGAAAAAAATTGCCAATCCCAGCACTTGGGAAGGCTGAGGCAGGAGGGTTGCCAGTTGGGGCCCAGCCTGCACAAGATAAAGACTTAGCAAGACATGGTCTCAAAATATAAACACAAAAATGGACTGGGATGTAGCTCAGTGGGAGCTACTGTGTTCAGTCTCCAGTACTAAAAATAACTAGCTGGGCCTGGTGCCACACACCTCTGATCCCAGCACTCGGGAGGCTGAGGCAGGAGGATCCCTGAGAGTTCAAGCCCAGCCTGGGCTGCAACGTGAGCCCAAGGCCAGCCTGCACTGCACAGTGAGACCCTGTCTCAAAAAGACAAAAAAAAAAAAAATTGATGCAGGTGACAAAGTGCATTGTGGGAACTCAGAGTAGTCACTTGATACCGTCCAGGTAGAGGAAGGAGAGGCAAATCAAGGCAGGCTTCCTGGAGGAGGCACCACTTTTGACACTGAGATGCAAGGTAGGGGAAGTAAAGTTTCAGACAGCATATTCCGGGTGTGGTGACCAGCATGTGCAAAGGCCCAGGGAAATGCTCTGAACTCAGACACTGGGACCAGTCAGGGGCAGCCAGCACCTGTCCTCTTTGCCACCCCAGCCCTTCCAGCTGCCTTTTGATGTCCTGGGCCCATTTTCCCAGAGGCAGCAACTGTCCCTGGCAAGCTGGCTCCTGGAGGGGCCCTGTCCTGCCTTCCCCAGGGACCCCAGCTGCTTTTCAGCTCTCGTCCTGTGTGACTCCCCGGGCTAATTCCGTCTCTGCCCGGTCACCCACCGGGAACCCCGGCTCCTTGGAGAGGCCCCTTTGTTCCAGTCCCTCCCACTCTGGGACCCCAAACCCTGTCTCGTTTGCCTGGGTTCCAGGAGCAAGACGGTGCAGGTGGGCGGTGTAAGTGAGCTGCATTTGGAAAAATGTCCCCGGGAGACGGGACCTTATTATCAGGCCCACGAGGAGAGTTAATTCCGGGTTCACCCTGGGTCCCCGCAGAAGAGCCCGGGCGTGCCCCCCAGCCCTTCACACGCACGGGCACACGGCACACGGGCACACCCGTCCACGGAGTCGCCTCTCCCAGCCCACTGAGCACGGACACGTAGGACCACACAGATGGTGGCCTCGGCTGGCCTGCTGTTCCCTCCAGTAGCGACAGTTTCTGAAGCCCCAAGGATTAAGGGAGCAGTGCTTCTCAGGGCGACATCTGCCCGGTCCGGAAACCCGAGCTGCAGCCCAGGCTGCCAGATTAGCAGCGGCCTCTCTGGGAGGCAGAGTGTGCAGACAGGACCACACACAGGGCGCCCTGGAGCAGGGGAGAATCCGGCTCCATGCAGCCTGGAACGACTTCCCTAGGGGGAGATGGAAACACTGCGCGTCTGCAGTGACCCGGCCACGGTGACAAGTGTTTTATGGACTGTGACAATAGTCAGGCTCATTTCTCCATCACTCATGCAGCAAGAGCTTTGTTTTTCATATCAGGACAGAGATCCTGGCCCACCCCCTCTTTCTGTACCACTGAGGATGCAACCTCAGGGCCTTTGCACTGAGCTCCATTCCCAGCCCTTTTAAATTTTTACTTTGAGGCAGAGTCTCACCAAGTCACTAAGTAGCCCCAGTCTGGGATCCTGCCTCAGCCTCCCAGGGTGCTAGAATGACAGGCAGGAGTAAGCATGCCTGGCTGCACCCCATACTTCTAGTCACCCCAGCACTCACAGATATTGAGGCCCCAATCGATATATGTGCATGATACCGTGAGGGCCAAATTTGAACCTTCCAGAACCTTCTAGAACTTTCCAGATTTCTGGTTCCTCCATCTTCCACCCTCATCCTCCAGGGAACTGAGACGTGGGGTTTTGTTCTGGCTTGAATGATGGAGAAGGACAAATTGCTAACGCTCTATGGTCACACTGAGGGAGAGAGTCAGCGGTGGTCAGGCCTGGTGGGTCCCCCCACAACCAGGCTGCTTTCCTGAATGGCCTTTCTCCGGGCCCCTGCCTGCTGGCTTGCCCAGTGGTCCTGGGACCTTCACAGCATCCTCTCCATTAATGTCTTTTCTGTGTAAAACCATCCGCCACTGACGGAAAAGCTGCTGGCCCTCTGGCATCGCTGCCTCACGTTTCCTGCCCGAGATCAGAGGCTGGAGCTGGAACAGAGGCTGAGGTCCTGGCCAGGCTCACACAGCACGGAAGGGCAGAGAGCTGCGCCATGCAGAGAAAAACCCCTGCTCTTAGCCTAGCTCCGGCCTTGTCCTCGGTACTGCTGAGCAGGGCCCTCAGCTCTGAAAGGGTCCCTCCACTTCCCGCAGGGCCTCAAGAGCACACAGTGACAAAATCCCTAGTGTGACCTGCTCCTGCGGCCTGGTGCAGCAGGGGAGACAGGAACAGAACTTCCTGTCAACCAGGGAGATGGGGCAGGGCCTCGCTGTGTAGTACAAACAGGCCTTGAACTCACTGTGTAGTCCATGTTGGCCTCAACCTCAAGGCAACCCTCCTGCCTCAGCCTCCCGAGTGCTGGGGTGCCAGGTGTGTGCCACCCCACCTGGGCAGATGTTGCTTTTGAAGTTCCACAGAGTGCGGCTGAGCATTGACACCGACAGCGGAACGTGCTACATAGTACTTGCTCAGTTAATGCGGCCAGGCGAAGGAAGGAACAAAGCAAAGAACTAGGAGAGATCTGGAGAGTAACCAGGGTGCGGGCGGGGGATGGGGTGGGATTGGGGGTGGGGTGGGTGGCAGAGACCACGAATGCCTGCAGCAGTTTTTCCTGCGAAAGCCCCCAACCTGAGCTCTTTTCTTTTCTTTTTTTGTGGTACCAGGGATCGAACTCACGACCTCGTGCTTACCAGTGGGGCTCATTTTTAAAAGAAAATCTACAAAGGAACAAATCTCACTGGCGACTCGTTCTGCAGGACCTCCCTGTCTCCAGTCAATGCAGAGAAAGAAAGAAAAAAAGAAAAAGAAAGAACGAAGGAACCCAGGAAACTTCTCCTCACTAAGCGACTCTTAGAAGGTCCCCCAGGTCCTAATCAGCTGGCCAGATGGTAGTCACTTGCTGCTGTTTGTTGAGTGCCTCCTGTATGCTTTGGATATATTCTATATATAAATAAGGCCCGTGCGAATAGAGCATCGTGATTGACTGACAGATCTACTTACTTGTGGTACTGAGGACTGAGTCCAGGGAGTACCGAGTTCCAGCCCCGGGCATTTATTGATTTATTTATAGTTTGAGATCCAGTGTGTCACAATTGCCAAGTCTGGTCTTGAATGTGTGATCCTCCTGCCTCAGCCTCCCGAGTAACCTCTTTGGACTACTGTTGCCCGCTTGGTTGTGCCCGATGAGGAATCACGGGGCTCAGGGAGGTTAAGCGACTCACCAAGACCCGCACGGTACAGAAATAGGAAGGATGAGGTTTGAACTCGGTTTGCTCAGGGCTGAGTACGTTCCCTCCCAGAGATAAAACTTCCCTGTTTAGGTATGGGAGGAAACCGAACTGCATCGCAGGGGAGGTTTATTGGAAAATAGCCAACAGCAACTGAACAGCACCTATAAGGCCCGTTTTAAGAATCGAATCTCATCTCAGCACTCTTTGAGGCTGAGGCAGGAGGATCTCAACTTGGAGTTCAACCTGAGCAGTTCAGCAAGATTCAAAAGGGGGTGGAGGTGGGGATCTGGCTCAGCAGAAAGGCCCCGAGTTCAACCCCCATGACCGCAAAAATACAAAATAAACCTGCTCCCTGTTTGCCAAAATCCAGTTACACGGACGGGGCTGTGGCCTGGAAGTCCGGCTTCCCAGCCGCCCCGCCCCCCAGCGCCCCACCCCCCAGCCCGCTCTGCGCAGCGCCGCGCTCCCTCCGCAATTACGGTAATTAGCCCGCCTGGCCCGGGAAGGGAGGGAACCCGGGAGCAGGCGGGAGGCGGACTTTGGCCCGGGCGACCTGCTCGCCTGCGGGCCTCCTGATTGGCCCGCGCCGGCCACGTGACGCACGCTGCCGACTTGTTGCTGGGCATCCCGGCGTTGCCAGGGCAACGCGCGCGGCCGGCACAGTGCGCGGCGTACTGGGGAGACGAGGATGCGCCGGGGGTCTCAGGATCGGAGGGAGGCGTGCGGGGGGCCGGAGAGCTGGGGGGCCGAGGGGCCGGGGGGGGCGGACGAGCGCCGCCACCTCCCCTTCGGCTCCTGCAGGCCCCAGGCCCCAGCCCAGAGCCCCGAGCCCCCACAGCGGGACCTCACTTCTGCGTGGGTGGACAGCAGCACGGGGAGCACCGAAGGGGGGAGACTGGGATGGCGTCAGCCCTGTCCCTGTCCCTTCAGATCATCCTGCTTATCACCACAGCCGCCCTGCCCGCCCCCACCCTGCGCAGAGCCCCGGCTGGGCGCTTTGGACGACATTGTTTTCTTTTTTTTTTTGGTACCAGGGATCGAACTCACAACCTCGTGTTTGCCAGGTAGGCGCTTAAGCCACTGAGCTAAATCCCTGGCCCGATGACATTGTTTTCTACGTGGCAGTGAAGAAGGTGTCACTGTGATTCCCATATGACAGACGGGGAAACTGAGGACCACAGCCGGGGAGGCTGACTCCACCCTCCAGGAGGGTCTGCTAAAGCCCCCATACCTTACAAAGGTCTTCTGATAAAAACGTCTTATAATAATATTATCCTGCCTGGCTAGGCAGGCCACTGCCTGCCTGTGATTGCAACAGCCCAGGAGGCCGAAGCGGGAGGATCTCCCGGCCTGGGCAACTTACTGGCTCAGTGAGACCCTGTCTCAAGCTTTGGGTTCACTCCCTAGTATTACAAGAAAAAAAAGTCACAATGTTTTACCACCTACGCATGGACATGGACATGACGTCATCTCGTCGCTATTTGTTTATTGTAATAAAATATATATTTAAAAATTGGCTATTTTAACTGTACTGTTCGGTGGCCTTCGGCACATTCTAGGTGCCCCTGTTTTCTTCCACACTGTGGGAACCCCAACCCTACTGCCCCCACCCCCACTACAACTCCCTGTTGTAGGTGAAGCCCTCAGACAAGAGCTGTTCTCTTGTGTCGCGCTGTTAGGCCAAGTGGCCTATATGCGAGCTCCATCCCTGCCGCAGCACGCAGCGGAATTCCCTTCCGATTGCTGAGCGGGAGGCATGTGCTTCTCCTCCTAGCTGCTTGGGAGGCTGAGGCAGGAGGGTCTTGAGCTTGAGCCAGCCTGAGCAACATAGCTTGACTGTGTCTGAAAATTTAAAAAACAGAAAGGCCTGGGGTTGTAGGGTGTTGGAGGGGCTGCTGCCGGTGTGGGAGAAGGAATTCCTGAGACATGGTCCCGAGCAGGGAGTCTAGGCTGAAACGTGAAAGATGACAATGAACCGGGCGCCTGGTACCTTGGGAGAAGCGAGGCCCAGAAGCAGGAAGGCACGGATGGATTTGGGGAGCAGGGTCTGTTAGGTGCCGGCCGTGGCACAGTGGAGGTGTTGATCTGTCCAGACGTGTGATGTTTTCAGGTTATTCTAGAGGAGGGAGGAATCAGGGCATTTTACAATTTGTGTAAACAGTACTTAACAAGCCTGGTGTGGCTGCACACGCCTATAATCCCAGTACTCGGGAGGCTGAGGCAGGAAGGTCACCGAGAGCTTGAGGCCGGCCTCGTCCATAAAGTGAGGTGGAGGCCAGCTGAACGGAGCAGGGAGGCCCGGCCTCAAAAAGACAAACACAAAACGAGACCCTAACATGCCGAGCGTGCTGGCCCGCAGCTGTACCGCGCTAGGCAGCTGGCGCGGGAGAATCACCGTGAGTGCAAAGCCAACTTCGGTGACACAGCGTAATTCTTTCTTTAGACACAAAACATAGTTCACATAAGATGAACCATATTCAGCGTATGACTCAGCATTATGACATATTTTCACTTTTGTCCTGTACTGCACCGCCAGAACTTTGTGCTATATATCAGAGCCTCGGTGGTCATTTCTTTCCCCCTTGTTTTGCTTTCTTTCTTTCCTTTTGTGGAGATTGAAGACTCTTTTTTCATGGTACCGGAAATCGAACTCACAACCTTGCGATTGACCCTATAGCCTTCACAATGCCCTACGTCCCTAATCCATTTTAATTCCATTTTATTTTATTTTGAGCCAGCGTCTAGCCTGTCGCTAAATTCCCTTAGCAAGGCTTGAACTTGCGATCCTCCTGCCTCAGCCTCCCTGGGTGGTTCCACGGCGTGTGGGTAGGGGGACCGGGCATCGAACTCACGACCTCGTGCTTGCCAGGCAGGCGCTTGTGCTACTGAGCTAAACCCCCAGCCCGGGCGGTCATGTTAATAGATGCACTTTGTTCTGACTAATGAGCCAGGTGAGGCCCCCCCACAGGCCTGGGGGCCCAGCAGTTCTCCTGCATAATCAGGTGCAGCAAATGCATGAAATTTCATGCCGGTGCCACAGTGCCGAGCAGCCCACAGTCCATATTCAAATGTCCCCGTCTGTCCCTGTCTCCTTCCCCCCAGCCCTTTCTTTGTCGATCTGGGATTCAGCAGCAGCACGTTCCTGTCTGGACCATCCTGACACTTGGTCTCCGATGACCGGGAGGGAGGTGCTGGAGTGTCCCCTGAAGCCTTATGGCCGGGGTTGGGCTGTGTCTGGTCTCTCTCATTGGATCTACTCTTTCAGCACGCAGGGATCGAGCGCCCCATGCATGCCAGGGGCTGGGGACACAGCACCAAACTGGGGGTGGGGGAGGACCCCGTCCTGTCGTCCTGGTCCCCAGCGGGGTGTAGGAGTGCTGGATCATTTCATCATTTCCGGTCCCTTCTGCCATACATCCGGGCCCTCCCGCTGCTGGCTGTGGGACCTCGCCTCGGAGGCCTCACCCGGAAGGCAGTCCTGTGGACCCCGCCAGCTGCACACGCTGGCTCAGATAGGGACATTCACACCCAGGAGCATTGTTACTCTGTGACCCTGGTCTGTGCACGCTGGGGCCGGCCGGGCGTGCTCTGTGCGGGTGTCCTGGGCACTGCAGGGTGCAGAGTGGCATCCCTAGCTCCAACCTGCTCCATGCCAGCGCTTCCCCCAGTGTGCCAGTCACATGTGTCCCCAGACTTCAGCCAGGGTCTCCTGAGGAGATGCAGACGCACTCCTAGGTGGGGACCACTGACCCGAGATAAGTGACTCTAAGCGTGACAGTCCTGAGCTGGGGGTGTGTACCTGTGATGTGTCCTCAACCTCCAGGAGGCTGAGGCAGGGGGAATCTCAGGTTTGGAGGCTGAGGAAGGGGGAATCTCAGGTTTGAGCCCAGCCTGGGCCACTTAGAGACATGGCAAGATCCTGTCTCAATGCCTGGCCATTGTGCTGGGTCCAGCACTCGGGAGGCTGAGGCAGGAGGATCTCTGCAGGTCCGAGGCCAGCCTGGGTTACAAAATGAGTTCAAGGCCAGCCTGAACTTCTTAGCGAGACCCTGTCTCAAAACCAAAAGTGAAAACTTGGGATGTAGCCCAGCGTGAAGCCAGGGGTTCGATGCCGATATTAGATGGGGAAGATGAGATGAACCTCACAAATCCAGGGCCAGAGCCGCCAGCCATTGGTAGCGGCTGCTAAAGCCGCTGAGGCCGAGGCGCCACAAGGAGGCTGCACCGGGCCCCTGCGGGCCGTGCGCTGGGTTCCAGGCGCCCCATCCCGGAACGGGCTCAGGTGTCAGCTCAGCAGCTGCGTGGCGGCGCCAGCCAGGTGCAGGCGGGGAAGGGCTTCCTGGCTGACCAGCGCTGCCCGATAATCCCCGTGTCTCATCTGTGCCCTACAGCTGTGCCCAGCTCCCCGGGAGGCCAGCCCGGTGGCCCAGGACACAGGGCCTGGTGCAGAACAGTCGGCAGGACCAGGACACAGGGATTGCACAGGTGTTGTTTGGGGTTGTCTCTAACCCAGCTTTCTGAGAGACGGAGGCAGGAGGATCACGGCAAGTTCAAGGCCAGTCGGGAAATTTAGTAATTTACAGAGACCTCGTCTGCAGTAATGCAGGCCTGTAATCCTGGCACTCCGGGCCTGAGGCCGAAAGGCTGCCTGGAGTTCAAGGCCAGCCTGGACTACACAGCGAGACCTTGTCATGGCAGTAAGACAGGTCACCACTCACACCCAGCCCACGCATGGGGAGACAGGGCTGGCGTCTGTCATTGTTTTGTTTCTTTATTTTTTTCAAACAGGGTCTCAGGCTGGCCATCAACTCACTGTGGAGCCCAAGCTGGCTTCAAACCTATGGCAACCCTCCTGCCTCAGCCTCCTGAGTGCTGTGATGGCAAGCGTACCCCACCACACCCAGCTTTTTGTGTGTGTGTGCTGCTAACGATTTTTACCATTGTCACCTGACTTGTTCCCAGTGTATCTTGTTTTCATTGTACAGAAGGACATTGATGACACAGTGGACACAGAGCAAGTGGTGGCCTTGGTGCTGCTGCCCATGGGGGCGAGTGAGGGGCAAAGAGGGTGGGGATGTGGGTGAGCCAGAGCTCAGAGACCCCAGTTCCACCCGGGGCTCCTGTCCCCAGCCCTCTCCAACACCAGACTCTGGAGACCTGGGGAGGGCCTGGGCACAGTGCTCTGACCTCTCCTTCTAGAACATTCAGTGCATTTTTTTTCTTTCTTTTTTTCTTTTTTCCAGTGCTGGAAATTGAACCCAAGCCCTTCACGTGGAACCCCTTCCCCAGACCTTTTCATGTTTTATTTTGCAGCAGGGTCTCACTAAATCACTACGTTGCCTAGGCGTAGGACCCTCCTGCCTCAGCCTCCAGAGTGCTGGGCAGCATGCCTGGCTCACACGCAATATCTTTCTGCATCTATGGGTTCTAAAGATAGAAAAATTTACAATAAGGCAGCAAATGAAAGAGAGAGAGCGGAGAGACAGCGAAATACAGATAACTTCCCCGGAAACCGTGGTGACCGGACTGACTGATGAGCGTAATAACAGTTCTCTGTGCGGATTCCTCCAGCGTGAGAGGCTGCGGGGGTGTGTGCGTGTGTGTTCATGCGCATGCGCGCCTGTGGTGTCTCCTGTAGTAGACGGGGGAGGGAGGAGGCGTCCGCAGGGAGACACAGTGTAGACCTCCACGTGTGCACACACACGTGTGCGTGTGTGCATGTGTGTGTGTGTCTGTGTCACAGCTGTGCTTGACCTCGTGACATCGCGTGCAGATGTGTGACAGAGGAGACATTTTAGTACGAGAATCTGCACACCGTGGGGTACAGGGGTGGGTGCCTGGCATCCCAGCACCCTGGGAGGCTGAGGCAGGAGGATCTCAAGGCTGAGCCCAGACCTGGACAACTCAGAGACCTTAGCAACACCCTGTCTCAAGAGAAAATATAAAAAAGGGCTGGGGGTGCAGCTCAGTGAGGAGGCCCCAGTTTCCACCTCCAGGACCAGGAAGAAGAGGAGATCTGGTAAAAAGACATGAATTTGACATATTTTGGGGAGTGTTCTCAAAACAAGTGGGGGAAAAGGCAAACGTCGCTCCCAGCCACTGATTTCTGTTTTTTTCATAAGATTTTAACGGAGAAGCTGGGCAGAGGCGCTGGGAGGGGTGAGGCTTGCTCAGTGGGGTGTGGCGCCCCACCTGTGCCCGCTCGGTGACCCTGCAGCGGGGGACCAGAGACGTGAGGCAGGATCAGGTAAGCGTGCAGAGTCACAGGCAGGGGGAGGACAGTTAACCAAGCTGCAGGGGAAGCCAGGTGCGCAGCTGCTAATCCTGTGTCTGGCTGTCGCCACCTGGCGGGGTGGGGTCCGAGGGGGCACAAAAGGAACAGGGGTGGGGGAGACACACAGGGAGCTGGGTATGGGGGACTGAGGCCCCATGGAAGGCATGGAAATAGGCAGAGAGATTGGGGGGTGGGAGAGCGGGGACAGAAAGACAGGGACAAAAAGAGACAAAGATGGAGACAGAGACACACAGGCAGGGGTGAGGAAAAGAGACCAATACAAGTGAGACCCTAAAGTAATCAGAAACTCTGGGCCTGGTGGTGCACACCTGTCATCCCAGCACTCGGGAGGCTGAGGCAGGAGGATCGCTGTGAGTTCAAGGCCAGCCTGGGCTACATAGTGAAACTCTATCTGAAAAAAACAAAAAACAACAAAAAAAAAACAACAACCAAAGTAATCAGAAACAACCAGAAACCCAGAAAACCGCAGTGACTCAGACAGGCTACTGAGGGACAAGAGGCAGAGTCCTGTGCAGAAGGGCCTCTGGAGATGGGGAGCTGGAGTCACTGAAGGTGGTTGGTGCTGGGGTCTGGATACTGGAGATCCCCTGAGGACCGTGTGTTAAAAGGTTTGGCCCCCAGATGGGTGGTATCGGAAGTGGTGGGGCCTTTAAGAGGCGGGGCCTAGTGGGAGGATTTTAGGTCATTGGGGGCGTGGCCTGGGGTTTTTAGGAACCCAGTCTCCTCCTCTTTCTCTGTTTTGTTCCCTGGCTATGAGGTGGGCTGTTTGTTCTCTACTCTTTTTTTTTTCCTTGGGGTGTTTTTGTTCTGTTTTGTTTTTGAGACAGGGTCTCACTGTGCAGTCCAGGCTGGCCTTGAACTCACTGTGCAGCCCAGGCTGACCTCAGACTCCTGGATATCCTCCTGTCTCAGCCATCTGTGTGCTGGGATTATAGACCTCCACCACTATGCTTGGCTTTTTGACTCATTTTACCTTCTGTGATTCAAATAAAGTTTTTTCAAGTGGTCTTCTGTTTTTCCCCATCCACAATGGTTCTTTTCTTGCTTTTCTTGGCTTGGGTTGAGCTGTGAATTTGACCATATGCAAATTACTTTCCTCTGCTTTGCACTGAATAAAACATTTACCCAAGCAGATTTTACTGTCCACGTCAGTGAGGATTCTGTGGGCTGCAAGCAACAGAAAACCCATCTCAAACAGATGGGCAACCATCGGCCACAGGTCCCACAGCAGGAAACCTGCAGACCTTCGGTTCACACCTGTGTGAGTCTCTTTTCTACCATGGTAACAAATATCTGAGATAATCACCTTTAAAGAAAAAAGGGAAACCTGGCATGGCAGTGCATTCCTGTAAAGCCCAGTACTCTGGAGGCTGAGGCAGGAGGATTGCTGTGAGTTCCAAGCCAGCCTGCACTACATAGTGAGATCCTGTATCCAAAAACTCAAACCAGACCAAATGATGAAAGGGTTGCTTGGCTCATGGGTGTGAAGGTTCCAGACCACAACTGACTGGCTCTGCTGCTAACAGGAGCCAGAAGGTGCAGCAGAATGAGGGCCATTATGGTCTCTGAGGCCACGCCCTCAATGACCTAATGCCTCCCATTAGACTCCGCCTCTTAAAGGGTCCACTACCTCCCAATAACAGCATCCTGGAGACCAAGACTTTTAATACACAGTGACACAGATGAGAAAAGCCAGCCCCCCCTTTTCCTCCTTGTCAATTGGAGGGGAGCGTGGTTGAGCCAGCAGCGGTCACATTCCAACCTCACCACCGCTTCCTTGTGTCCCCATCACTCCTCCACCGTGAATGGGGACAATTAGTCTCAGTGTCCTCCCTGGCTACGGAGCAGCCACTGGCGTCCACTCCACTCCACAAGGCGCAGCTCCACCGCCAGCCCCGCGCCCCTTTCCCGCCACCTTTTGAATTAGGGAGGGGGCGCCATGCCGTGGCTGAGCCCAGGAGGGGAAGGATCTGAGCCCACTGTTAGCAACGCCCCCACAGCTGCCCTTCCAGAAGGTTCCCTGGTTTCAGCCCCGCCTCCCCACTCAACGTCACCACGTCAGCTGGGGCTGCCCTGGAGCCCTGCACCAATCACAGCCCAGGGTTCAGACCAATCACTGGCCTGCAGCTGCGATATAAGCAATCACTAACCATGGACAGGATCCTCTTAAACTGTGAGCCGCACTAAGGCTTTCCTCCAAGCCATTAGTCTCAGGCACTCTGTCACAGTGCCAGGAAGCTAATACATATTATAAAAGGAAGCCCTGTCTGTCCCCATGAGCAGTCAGCCCATCCTCCCCCCAGTCTGGTACCCACAAGTCCACTTCCTGTCTCTGGATTCATCTGTCCTGTTTGTTTCCTGTCCAGGGAGCCCACACTGTGTGTCCTTCTGTGTCTGATGTCTGTCACTCAGCATACATCCTCAAGGTCTATCCACACTGTGGTGGGTTTCAAACCCATCCTCTTTTTCCTGACTGCATAATATTCCAAGATGTGGCTGTGTAAACTCATTCATCCTTTAGCAAACCCTCGGGTTGGTCCCACTTTGGGGCTATTATTGAATGATCTGCTAAGGACATTTATGCACACATTTTTGCATAGACTTACACTTTAATCTCCTTTGGGGGTAGACCTGGGAGCAGAACTGCAGATTGCATGTGACTTCCTGTTTCTCTGCTGGGGACAGGGGTGGGTCGGGTCTCCAGCTGGGTATTCTGGGTATTCCTTGCGTAAGTTGCTCCGTTTTGTCCATGAGGAGCTCAGCTCCACAGGGCTAGGAATTCCCCTCTGGTTTCTCACTGCCACATCCCTCAGGTCCAGCCTGGTGTGGGAAGTGTAATAGGTGCCCAATAAATGTGTGAGTCCCCCCACAGCCCTAAGGGTGGAACTCGTGACCTCACACTGAGCCACATCAGCAGCAGTTGTGTTTTATTCCGAGACAGTGTCTCTCTAAGCCCCT
The DNA here is from genome assembly GCA_004027295.1 of Dolichotis patagonum. Lineage (NCBI taxonomy): Eukaryota > Metazoa > Chordata > Mammalia > Rodentia > Caviidae > Dolichotis > Dolichotis patagonum. The sequence goes on from PVJX010041953.1 coordinate 12,917, forward strand.
GTATGGCTCGGGCTGGTTTGAACTTGTAATCCTCCTGCCTCAGCCTCCCAGAGGCAGGGATGTGTACCACTGTGCCCAGCTGCAGCACACATTAGGAGACAGGAAGCCAGGCCATGGGATCTTCACAGCGACCCTGGTGCGGGCGATCCTGGGGACAACGGACCTTCCTGCCTGAGTGCCCTTAGGAACGTGGGGGGCTGCACCGGCTGTGTCCCTGCGGACCCAGCCTCCAGGTGATGCCACCTCCCCTGCAGAATCACCCCTCTGTCTCTCTCACCGGCCTCTTAGCTCGCCCCTAAGGATTTCCTTGCTTTTTCTGTTCAGATCTCACCCCTCTTTCTTGGTCCCCGGGGTCTTTCTCTTTCTCGCCCCTCGCCCTCTCCCGCTCTCCCTCCTGTGAATCTGTCCCTGCTTCCTTGCTCCCTGGATCCCTCGCTCCTTCGCTCCCTGGATCTGGTCTCTGTTCCAGTCCTCTCTCCCCAGTCCCCAGAGTGCTGGGTGTGGGCGCTGTGGGCTCATTACCCTAATGGGCTGCCCAGGAAATGGGCACTTAAGGCTTGCAGCAGAGGACACCCACAGACCACTTCACTTCTGCTGTCTGCCTTTGTCTGGGCTGGGCTCGGGGACTGCAAGGGACAGGCAGGGAGGGGGCAGCAGAGGAAGAGAAGGAGGAGGGGACACAAAGAAAGGAAGTAAGGAGAGTGGTCACAGCCCCGAAAGCTCTGACACACAGCTTTCCAGCGACTTGGGCTTCAGACCCAGCACAGTGACACACGACAGTGAGAAGGGGCCCCCGCCCTAGTAAAATTTGCTGTGGTGCACAAAGCCTCACGTGCACATAGGGGCTGCAGATGCGCCTCCCTTTGCTCTCACTCCCACACTCCCGGACTCACATTCACAGATGTGCCACAGTCGCCAGGAACGCATGCAGCCTGAGCTGGTCACCCTGGTCCACCGCAGCCTGGACTCAGGGCTATATGAGTCACCAGGAAGGAGACAGCCTGACATGGCGCATAGACCAGGTCTTTCCAAGAATTGCTGGCGATTTGGGAGTTTATGGGAAAACATTTACCATATGAGAGATTTCCGGTCATGTGCATGTGCATACGAGTTCTTCCACTTCTGCCCCTCCTTCCTCCTCCCCCTCCTACCTCCTCTCCTCATCCTCCTTTTCCTTCTTCCTCTTCCTCTCTGTGGCCCTAGGGACGGAGCCCAGGGCCTTTGCACTGAGCCACACCCGTCCTTTTCTACTTTTTGTTTTGAGACAGGGTCTCACTAAGTTGTCCAGGCTGGCCTTGAACTCGAGACCCTCCTGCCTTGGCCTCTCAAGTGCTGGGATGACAGGCCTGCGCCACCATGCGGGGCAAGCTATAATCTGCGTGAGAGTCTCTCTGCACTCACGGGAGGTGAGCTCACGGTGGCAGGCGTGGGGAGCGGTCAGAGCCCCGTGCCTTCCTGTGGCGGGAAAGCTGGAGGGAAACCCC
>PVJX010041954.1:0-14406 GCA_004027295.1 Dolichotis patagonum
TGTTTTTTTTTTTTTTTTTTTTTTTTTTTTTGGTTTCCTGTTGCATGAAGTATTGTTTTCCATCTTTTGACTTTCAGTCCATGAGTGTCCTTTTGGGTTAGATGGGTTTCTTGTAAACAGCATATGGTTGGATGTTGTTTCTTGATCCATTTTGCCAGTCTGTTTCTTTTGATTGGTGAGTTGAGGCCATTTACATTAATGGTTGTAACTGTTATATATTGGTTTATTGTTGACATGTTATCTTTCTGCTGTTGTGTCTTTAGCTTTCCATTCTATTTAATTGTCTGCCTTGCTTGGTGGTTTTATCCCATGTGTATCTAGAATGTCTTTCAGTATTCTTTGTAGGGTTAGTTTGGTGTTCATGAAGTTCTTCAGCTGTTCTTTGTCATGGAAGTATCTTATTTCTCCATCCATTTTGAAGGACAGTTTTGCTGGGTATGTCAGTCTGAGGTTGGAAATGGTTTTTCTTTAGGATCTGAAATATTTCACTCCATGCTCTTCTTGATTTCATTGTTTGTGTTGAGAAGTCTGCCGTGATTCTGATAGGTTTTCCTTTATTTCTCTTTTCTCTTTAACAGTTTTTAGTATTCTGTTCTTATGGTGGATTTCCAGGATGGTGATTATTATGTGTCTGGGTGTAGTTTTGTTTTGGTTATGGCTGTTTGGAGTTCTATATGCTTCACTTATCCAAATGTCAGTTTCTCTTCTGATGTTTGGGAAGTTTTCAGCTATTACTTCTGTAAATATCCTCTTGATATCATTTGGGCTGTCCCCTTCTTTTTTCATTTATCCCTATTAATCTTATGTTATTTTTCTTTGCATCATCTTGCTGGTGTTGAATTGTTATTTCCTGATTCTTTGTTATTTTTAAAAGATCTTGTCTTTCCTGTTCACTAGCTGCAATCTTATCTTCAAGGTCTGAAATTCCATCTTCACTTTCATTGAGGTGGTTTTGGCAGCTTTCAATAGAATTTTTGATTTCCTGTATATCTCTTTGAATCTGCTTTATGTAATCTGTTTGTTTCTTATAGTGTTTATTCAGGGATTCTATCTGCTTGCTTTGTTCCTCTAATTTTTTAGCTGTGTCTTCACTAGATGTGTCCACTATTTCTTTCACTGTTTTTATCAATTCTTCTTTTACCTGGGCAAGTATTTCTGATTTGAATTTCTCCATAGCTTTCCCTATTTGCATATTTATTTCATTTGATATCATTTCAGACATTTCAGGTGTATGGCTTCTTTTTTCTTCTATGTACATGTCTTCTAAGCTTTCTTGGGGAGGGCTGGACCTTTGAGCCTGCCTTTTGGCCTTTCCTTTTGTTATTTTTCTATATTTCCTTGCTTTTAGTGGTGTTCCAAAGGTTCCTCTGCGTGTGTGGCAAATTACCTCTTGCACTTTCAGTTCCTGGAGCAGTGGTGGCTCCCCCACAGGCTCTTGGCTCCCTAGCAGGGTCCTAACTCCCCTCTGCGGGCTCCTGGCTCCCTAAGTTGTAAGGCAGATGCTGGGTGTGGTGGACCGAGCCCCTGGAACTTTGGGCAGGCCGGGCCGCAGTCCTTTGTCACAGGCCAGTCTCCAGGAGGTTCCCTGCGGGTGAAGGGCGGGCCTACGGGTCCTAAACAGTCAGGCCGGGATGCTGGTCTCTGAGAGGTTCCCTGCAGGTGAAGGGTGGGCCTAGGGGTCCCAAACAGTCAGGCCTAGATGCCAGTCTCTGCGAAGTTCCCAATCCCAAACAGACCAGGCTGAGATGCCAGTCTCTGGGAGGTTCCCTGTAGGTGAAGGGCAGGCCTACACGTCCCAAACAGACCTGATCGAGATACCGGTCTCTGGGAGGTTCCCTGCGGATGAAGGGCAGGCCTATCGGTCCCAAACAGTCAGGCCGAGATGCTGGTCTCTGCAAAGTGCCCAATCCAAACAACCCAGGCCAAGCTGCCACAATTCAGATATAATTTTAGAGCCAAACTCAAACTCCTGTCTTTTGACAAATGCCCCATTTGTCCATCAAAGGAGATCAACACACTTTAGGAGATTCTCCAGGGGGTCTGGCAGAGGATATTCACTAAAAGGCAGAATTTGTTTAAGGGCCCAGGGCACATGGGAGCATTTTCCCAAGAACCAGAATAGAACACCTCTGTGTTCAAGTCTTCAACTCCCCCTCTTTACATGGAGCTCATAACAGCAATTGGCATGCTTGCCATTAACCTCCAATACAATTAAAAATCACCTAGCACAAAGGAGCTCAAGCCCCACAGTTTGTTTCCTTCCTTCTGCTATGTCACCATTCCCTGCACCAACCCAAAGACATGCCGGGTCACAGTGCTCACCTTTGGCAGCATGTTAGACACTTGACAAACATCCCACTCCTCCCTTCTGTGAGCTATAGGGTCCACAGTACCATCCTGGGTCTGCTCTCTCCTTTATCAACTTCTGTGAGGTTTCCACTTTAACTCCTTTCTTCAAATACATTCTTCTATAATTTTATTCCTCTCTTTATTTGCTGGAAAGTACTCTCTCACCAACCTGGAATTCTTTGTCTACCCTATTCATAGATATGGCATTATATCTATACTTTTGCAGTTGTTCATTATATTTTCCTCTTGTGCTTTATAGTCAATGTGGCACTGGCTCAGCCCACATTGTCTTTGTATTACATTCCCTGAACAAGAAAGTTGTTTTCAACTCATCTTCATGGAAGACTCACATTCTTTGAAATACAGGTTGCGGGCTCAGTTGATAACCTCATAGCACCATGGTTAAGAGTGGGGCTCTGGCGTTAGAGCACTGAGTATAACCCTCCCTGTGTCACACTTGCTGCTTATGACCAACTATTGGCAAGATGCTTAATTTCCATTGTCCTGGAACATGAAGGATAGTGTTACCTAAGGGTAGCTTGGGTTAACTAAGAGAACTACTGTGCAGTGTGCCTGACCTGCACAATATGCCTAGTGAGTGCTAATGATTATTGCTTAGTATTATCTCCTCTTATTTTAATGGATTCAGAGTACCTTTATAACCCACACTTAAGCAGTCCTAGGTATATATACTTTATAAATCACTTTACAGGGTACCTTTCAGGGTACCTTTATAACCCACACTTAAGCATTCCTAGGTACATATACTTCATAAATCACTTTACATTCTTTTTATAAGAAAATTACTTAGTAAATATATTCATCCATATGATACTATTCACTGGTGGTTTTACCTTTCTGTTTCCAAGAGTTCCCAACTTTCCTTGACTTCTTGCAAAAGCAAAGAAATACCTTGACTTTTTTGCTATTACCTTGCCAAAGTACGATTTCAAAATGAACCTCAATTCCAGTCACGGTATGGCTAGTGTTAGGTCTGATAGTGGTCATTTCAAATGTTACAATTCAGAATATTATTCAAAGTGACCAGAAAGGACCAACTCATAGAGCTCTTATAAAAATTAAATGGGAATGCTTGAAAAGGTCTTGGTCATGTCCATACTTGGTTTCTTTTGCCTAAGGTCTTTGTCCTCCGTTTGAAATAGATGTTGCCCTGACTGAAAGCGGTATGATCATTCCCTTGTGCCAGAAAGGATATTTTCCCTGTGGGAACCTCACCAAGTGCCTGCCCCGGGCTTTTCACTGTGATGGTGTGGATGACTGTGGGAATGGTGCCGATGAGAAGAACTGCGGTAAGTTCCCACCTCTGCTCCCCAGGACCCCACTGCACCAACTCTACAAAGTTGTGGGTCAGAGGAAGTAGCAAGGGCGATCTGGTACTTTATAGGCAACCGCTTTGTAATGCAAGACTCTCCAATCTATTAGTGATAATGACAAAATTTCATATATGGGGCTTGTTTAAATCAGAAATATAGTATTGGTCAAATGTAATATTTCATAAACAGTGACATTATATTTTTAATCTGCTTGCATATTCCTATTTTAGTTTTAAGGGGCTTCCTATGACTACCTCAAATGGTGAGTGATTTGGTTGAGCTATAAGAATAGCCAAAGAAATGTGAATAAACTCACTTAAGAATGCACAGATGCATATGAAGTGCCAACTATGTGCCAGGAGCATCCCCCAAATTATTAGAACACAGTAGGCTCAAGGGAGACAAGGCTCTTGACCTTATGGAATTCACACATACAATATGAACTAAAGCTCTACAACTCTGTGTGAAAATAAGATACTTTCAAAGAGTGGTAGGTACATGGAGAAAATAAAATAGTGCAGTAAGACTGAAAATGCCTTGAAAGGAGGACACTTTTAGAATACAAGCAGAAAAAAACCTTTTTAGGATGATGATATTTGAACTAAGAACTAAATGAAAAGGATAAAAAAGAAAGAAGCCATAATATGCTGGAGAATTTCAAGCAAAGGAAACAACAAAGGAAAAGGCCCTAAGGCTGAATGAATGAATGAATGATATGTTTGAAAGATTAAACAATAATAATATAGCTTCAGTGAATACTGAAGATATAAATGGAAAGTTAAGTGGTAAGCAGAGATCAAATTACAAAAGTCAGGCAGGTCAATTTTGTGCCTCTGTATTGAGACTGTACATATTCTCTTATTTTTTTGTGAAAGGAAGTGATTCCAGAGAGGTAGAAATGTCTACCCAGTCACAGATTAGACCCTAAGAGCCATATCTTCTGAACACAGAGAAAGCCACACGAGGCTTTCTGTCCTTGGCACTACCCAGCCAGAAACCATAGTGGGGCAGCAACACCTGGGTGTGCCAGGCACCTGTCTGAAGTCTACTCTGCTGGCCATGGGTCCTCACGCAGGCTTCCTTGCATTGGAAGGAATTTGCCCACTTTCCTGTGTGTCTTTCCTACTCATCCTTTAAGATCCTGTTCAAGTGTCCCTTCCTGTGAGAGCACTTCATGGCCACGATGACACATCACAGTCTAGGATGGTCACGCCACATAGTCTGCCTTAGCTTTCCATCGCATTTCTTTTCCTAAACATAAACACCTTGAGAATCTCGGAAAGAGTGCTGCATCTTACTTGTTTTTGTTCCTATCAGAGCCTGGAGTAAGAGCACACAGCAGACACTCAGTCTGTTTTTCAGTTCTCTGGATCCAGTGAACAAGTCACTCAAAGCTATTTCTTTTTTGCTGCTTGGGAGTCAAGGAGCATAAGTGTTTAGCTACTCCACAAGGATGTTCTAAGCCCAAATTGAATACTGCTGTGGAGGAGCTTATAACACAAAGTCATCATAGTAGAACCATGGAGGGGATTAAGGAGGAATAAAAATAAAGGTTTTAGAGACCAAAAGAGCTTGTAGGCAATCACTTAAATTCTTTGATCTATGTTTACAATAGTACATTGCAGTGCAAATCTTATCATTTTCATAGCATGTGCCCAAGTTGTGATGTTTCAAACTATAGTGTTATAGATAGATAGATGATAGATAGATATAGATATAGTTATATATATGTAGTTTTATATATAGTTTTATATGAATCATCTATAGTTATATATGATTTTTCACAAAAAGGGAACTTGGCAAACAAGCAGATCATATTAACATATGACAGATTTGACATTAATATGTGACAAACTGGGGAAATCTTATTCCTCTCAACAGGATTCAAATCCTTACATTACTTTGTTTATGTTTCATTAAAAGGTCATATGGCTGGGGGCAGAATATGTGCTTAGCATTGGCTCTCCAGCCTTAAGACAAAACAAAATAGAAAGATGACATAAATTATGTCAGAACACATTGCATCTATCAATTGTATTTATACATATATTTTTGGAGCAGTGTACATATGACAAAAATAAAATTCAGATTATAATTTCTTCTGAGAGCCTCAAAATTAAGGTCAAACATTTAAAATATCAGTGCTAAAGCAGATGATGTTTTCAAAACATTTGTAATTATTTAAAATAATTACATATTTGCATTATATTTTATAATACATACATTTGACATACTTGTAGTAATTTAAAAATGGAAATACCACCAATATTTCCTTACCTTCTCCCCTTTACTATCTTCATATTTAAAATATCATCCTAAACAACTTTAAAAATTTTTTTCATTATTAAATTTTTATACTTTTGTTTTGTAATATGATATATGATTTCTAGAATAACTGACACATATTAATCACCATTTCACAGGTGACACTAGTGGATGGGCGACCATATTTGGCACAGTGCATGGAAATGTTAATAATGTGACATTAACACAGGAGTGCTGTAAGTGGAATTGGTTCAAAGACAGTGTCAGCTTTTTGGAAAGCATGATTTGATTTGTGGTGCATGGATTTATATGAGTGTAGTAGCCTGCCCTTATCTCTGGTTTGTTTCACTGTCCACATGGTTTTGGTGACCCACAATCAGCCACAGTCTGAAAGTATTAAATGACAGGCTGGGGATAGAGCCAGTGGTACAGCACTTGCTTATCCTGTCAAGCCCTGTGTTCAATCCCCAGCACCACAAAAAAAATGAATGAATGAATGAATGAATGAATGAAATGAATATTTCAAGGAGAGAAAGTGAGACCACATTCACGTAACCTTTATTACAGCATATTATTATAATTGTTTTATTGTTAACTTTTGTTACTCTCTCACTGGCCTAATTTACAAATTAAATTTTATCATAGGAATACATGTACAGAAAAAGGGTTTGGTATCAGCTATGGTTTTAAGCATCTACTGGGAGGGTCTTGGAATATATTCTCTGTGGATAAGGGGAAACTACTATAGTATGATAAATTACCTTCAGAATTTCAATTTTTGTTCAATTTGTTTAATTGGTCAATGGCTCTACTGTCTGCCTATAAGACTAAAAACATACAAGAAAATGACAGTCTCCATTCATGCTTCTACTGGTCTATGATTGAAAATATATGGAAATATCAAACACTTGTGATCAACAGTGAGGTTCTTAGTCCATTTACTTTCTTAAGTCATCGTACTTTCTTCAGTCACCAGCTGCAGCCTGCTTCCTTAGGCACTGACAATATGATACTGAACCACAAACACCTTACTACATGGGAATCTTTGCAGAAGCCATGATTGTTCAGCACTTCACAAGGGAATGTGGAAGCTTAGTAGAAGAAATGATGGTTCTGCCAGAGCTGGAGAAAGATTCCCAGAGAAGATGCCATTGGAGATGGACTTTAAAGTTCTTGAATGGAGAGAAAATAGGAGGCAACAGGATGAGCAGAGGAGCAAGATCAGCAAAACACATGGGTAGAAGGTTCCGAGAGTGCTTCCCAAGGCCTTGCATGCCCACTCTGAGATTCTGAGAGGGAGAGGTAGGATGAGGCAGGAACTGAGCTCAGAAGGCTGGAACCAGCCCAAAAAGGGCTTGACATACACTTTGCAGTTTGGCCTCTAACCTATAGATAAAATTAGGTGTGTGTACAAAGTTATATAGATGAATGTACAATTACATATACACAGTAATGTACATAAACTTGTAATATACATATGTATGCATGTATATATCATCGCACATTAACAGTATACAGCCAGTCCTCTGAATCCACAGGTTCTACAAGTGTAGATTCAACCAACCACTAATCAAAAATATTGGAAAAAATTACTGAACCTGTGCAACTTTTTTTTGGCATTGTTTCTTCAACAATATAGTATAGTACCCACTTATCTACTATTTACATGGTATTGTGCATTGTAAGTAATCAAAAGATTATTTAGAGTATAGACAGAATTTGTTTAGATTCTATGCAAATACTACACCATTTTATATGAGAGCTGAGCATCTGCAGATTTTGATATCCAGGGAGGTCCTGGAATCAACCCCTCAGATACCAAGCATGACTATATCATGTACTTTATAACTCACTTATTATATATTTGCTTATATCCAAATATAGAATATATAAATATATAAAAATTAAAAAGAATATATAAAAATTAAAAAGGATAAGATAAAGATTAAAGTTCTAATCTTTTCTCCCTGAAGCAAAGAAATTATTCTGTATATATGAATTCTTTTGCTGTACATAGTTGGCATTCACCAAAGTTACAGCTTTCTGTGTTTGATTTGGTTGGAGTTTTTAATTTGTTTATATTGTGTTTGTTTATTTGTTTGTTTTAACAACAAGGAAGAACACATGATTAGAAGTTGGATGTGAGGAAAATTGTTCCATCAAAGTTGCAGAGAATTTACTTGAGCAATGTATCTGGCTGGAATAATTGTACTGGAGAGATTTTGTTGACATTTTTGGTTGTTGGAGGGGGTGTGTGCTGCTGGCATCTGGTTCACAGGGTCTTGGGATGCTGCTGGGCATCTTACAATGCACACAACCGACTCCACGACAAAGAATGATCGAGGCCAAGATGTCCATCCATCATACTGATTGAGCAGAGAGGATGATGGAGATACTGATGATTATGTTTATTGCAATGCTGCAGAATCTGAAACCAAAAACTGAGAGGATTGAGGTAGGAAAAGATGCAAAAGGCCACAGAAAAATCCACAAAAGTTGGAGGGATAACTGGCTGCAAGAAAAGGAAGATGAAGAATTATGCCCATATTTCTGGTTTTAGGCAATGTGCCCAGCTTGACCATATGAAAATTCCTTTATTGGCAAATACAAGTTTCCAACCACAGGTTTTTAATCTAAATGTATATGCATAATATTCTAAACATCAAGAAGAATTGAAGCAAGCATATTAACATTATCTTTAGGAAGTAGGGCTAATTATCATGTACCTGTAGACAACATTTTTATGTGCTTTCCAAAACTTTATATACTAAAAGCATCTTTTGTGCTACCCAGGTTCTCAATAACAACTGTGCTGTCTTTACCACTAAAATTCATTTTTAAAATAACATTTGGCTTAAAGTGATCCAAAAGAAGTAGGGCAACTGGTAAGAACTTGTAATCACATAAATACTGTAAATTTGAAAATAACTCACTTTTTTAACTGCATCTAATCAAATATCTGTAAGGTCAGTGGAAAAATCAGAATCCAGAAATACTCTCTCTCTTAACACATGTGTGCATATGCATGAACACATACACACACACACACACACACACACACACACACACACACAATGATGGTCCTATGGACAGGTTTGTCCTTTTTCTCCATAGATTTACCACTCTTTTGGATGCCATTATCTTAGTAATTCTGTAAGTTCCTTCAAAGTAAATTCTGGAGACTTTTTTCCCTCTGAATGCTTCAGATACACATATCTTTGATTTTTTTCAACTTTACCTCTTCTCTATGACTTTTACTTGCCACTTTTAACTTCAAAGTAATGCAAACCAAAGAACCAAACAATGAAACTATGTCTAAAAAGATTGATTTTAATAAAGTTCAACAGTGGCTGCTACAGAATATACCTCTAACTCTTCTCACAGCTCTAAGTTTGAAAGGTGAAAAAATCAAATAAAAGCTGAGAATATAGCTCAATGGCTTAAGTGCCTGCTTGGCAAGGGCAAGGTCCTGAAGTCTATTCCTGGTACAAAAAAAATCAAATTAAATTTTAATAAAAAGGCATTTAATTATCACTTATTTTGTGCTATTGAATAGAATTGACCCAATAATTTCCATTAAGATCAATTCAGTCCTACTGTTTTTCATTGAAGAAAACTTGATCTTGCTTTCCCATATGGTTTTATCCTGCTTAAATGTGTCTGTGGCTTCTTTTTACTCATCTGTTAAATGCCTCAAAATGACCATTGGAAGCTAGAACTAAGATGATCATACTAGTCTGTGGTTAACTGGGAAATAATTCTTATTTGCTTTTACTATGTGCTAAATAACACCATTTAACAGATGTAAATACTATACCTGTGATGAAAAGAAAACAATGTTAGTTATTATTGTCATAATTAAGGAAATGTATTTTTTCTAGTAAAATTTTCCTTTTTTGTTCCCAGTTCTAAACCATTATCCAGAACATTGTGATTGCAGAGAAACTGAATTGGAATGTGTGAACAGCGGTCTAAAGTCTGTACCTACAATTTCCTCCAATGTGACATTACTGTGAGTAGATTACTGTGGATGACATTTTCCCTAGAGTCACATGAAAACCAAAGAAAATTCCACAGTGCTTCTATGGAGTTACATTAGCAAAATAATTGAAATTCCATTTAAAACCAGACACCGGATAGTTCTGTATGCTTCTCCAGGAAAACAAAAATGTATTCAAACACTGTGCATTAGACTAGCTGTGTTAATATTCAGCTCAAAAATGTCTGTGATCTGAAACTCTCATTTTCAGTTACTTTATAATTTGTGTATTGTTATTTATGCACTTGTACAGAAATGTTCAAAAGGAAACACATTTACTTACTCCATCTCATTCTTAATAATTGATCGAAGACTATAAAGGATGAAAGAGCCATGCAGCTGGCTGGGTCAAGTTATGCAAAGCATCTACATTTCATCTGAAAATTTTCAGAGCCTCAAGAATTTGCATTCCTGTCATCATATATGAGTTGGTTAGGAACTTTGGTTGTTTTGGTTTTGTTTGCTTTTTTTAACTTATCTTTTTTAACTTTAACTTAAATGACCAGAAACTTCCCAGTCTAGTACACACTAAATTGATCAAGTGTTTGCAAACTGCAGTCGTGAGATCATGGTGGACCACGCATCTAATTGTGAAACCATAAGATTATAAAAGAGCTGAAAAATTACGTTTTCTAGTGACATTGTTGCCATAGTAATGTATTAACACAACTATTACTCACATGTTTGTGGTGATGCTGGTATAAACAATCCTTCTGTGTGGCCAGTCATACAAAAGTATAGCAAACACATGATACTTGATCAGGGTAATAAATGATCATGTTACTAATTTAAATATTTGCTATACTATCCATACTTTTAATCATCAATTCTAAGTGTCCTCATTCTTGTTATAAAAAATTACCATATATTAGGTGTTACATCTAATATCTCATTTCTGTAAATACAATCTATGAAGATCACACAACCAACAAAATTTTCTTATAGTGCATTTCTCAGAACATGTCCTGTCAGTATGGCATGACCATACCTGCACTTCTCTTTAGGAATTTTTAGTTCTTCTCTGAAAAGTTTTCAGTACCATTGTGTTCAAAAATGTGTTAATTATCAAAGAATATTCTTTTCCTAAGCATTCAACTTCTAGAGAAGTCTAGTTAGTCATTAAAAATCCATAACAAAGTCTGTTTTCTATGTTATTTTAGGTCTCTTAAGAAAAACAAAATTCACAGTCTTCCAGACAAAGTGTTCATCAAATACACAGAACTTAAAAAGATGTAAGTAGCTATTAATAATGTGTTTATGGGAAAACTCTTGTGATGTGTTAGAATGTTTTGGATCTAAAAATAAAATAGGAAGTTTTATCTGCACCAGCAAATTTATGCTTTTTAAAGTATTTAAAGCATTTTAAAGCATTTAAAAATATGTTATCTTTCCATTTCACAATTTGAAGTAGCTGAACTAATTTTATTTAAACTTTTTCAGAGAGTAAATGTGGAACTGAGATAAAAATACCTCAATAGAAAAATACATGGTTCCATGTTTTTCCTTAAGTTTTTTAGTTTTTGAAGATTCAGAGGCACTAGATATAATTTGTAATTTAGAAAGCTTAGAAAAGAATAACCAAATCACTTAAAACATATAATGTAAGATACAGACTGCCTCCCAAGGTGATAAGTACAAAACCACAGTAATAGTTCAATCAGTGATACCAGCATATCTGAGGAAAGAAAAAGTAGATAAGTAGTACATTAGCAGCAAATAAGAAGTGATATTTCAGCATCATTCAAGGAAGATAGCCCTGATCTGGGAAATACAATCTATAGAGATGAGCTCTATTAGAGAGCAGAGATGAAATCAATCACCACAATTTTTCTGGATTCTTTTAATACTATCCGTATGCTTTTGCTTCAGTTCCTTACCAAGCAACTTTATGATGACTCAGTTAATTTACCTTCCTTATAATGACATATTTGAAAAGTTGCATTAGATACAGAATAAGAATATTGTTGCTAGTGGAGTGAGATACCTCCTATTCATATTAGCAAATTGAAAATGTACAGATTCAGTATATACAGAACCCAGTGAGGCTCCAGCTGCCATGAGTACCATTAGTTTAGACAACAATACCAGCAAGACAACATTACGCATGTTGGAAGGCCCTTGCCAGTATCGCCACAGTCTTATGATTTTATCCATCAGCATACAGCATGAAATTTTCCAGAATTTTAAAATTTGTTTAAAATCCAAGCACAAAAGTGATCTGCGTTCCGTTACTCTGCAAACACATGTGGATGGAAAACACCGTTGTGTTTATCAGCTTTTCATCACACTGACAAATATCTGAGAAAATCAATCTAACCCCAATTTAAACTTATCAAGTTAAACTTGATAAGTTTAACCCATTAGTGAGATTAGTGCCCTTATGATTCAATGTCTAGTGTCCGTCCCTGAACACTGTTTTATTAGGGATTAAGCCATCGATACTGTTCATGAGTCTTTGGGAGACACTCATATGTAAACCATAAGAAGCACCAATTAGTCCATATTCATTAACTCCCTCATGCAAGAAAGGAAGTCACTGAAGGAACTCTACTAGATAGAATCTCGGGTTAACATCAGTAATCTTACTAGCTTTGATTATTGCCTCTGTAAACCCTAGCTGCCCTCAGCACCTCCTGCTCCACCCAAGAGCATGTGATTATGTTGTCACTGCCCCACCGGAGTAGTTGCATATGCTTCCAGACACTTCTAGTAAAGAAATTCTAAGCACAGCGACTCTAGTTTTCCTGGAAATTCTTAAAATCATAGCATGTTCGTTCTTTGAATCAATATTGTTCTTGTACTTCTAGAATAATGTTCAAGGGAGAAAAACAAAATAGCACTAGCATAAATAAAGCAAAGGATTCTTGTTTTAGAGCAGCTGCTTAAATTCTGTGTTCACTTTCCATCACCGCAACAAACACCTGAAATAATGTTTTAAAAGTTTACTTTGGTTCACAGTTCTTGCGGCTCAGTTGCCTTGGGCTTTGATGGGGGGTGGCGCATAGTGGCAAGCTGTGCAGAGAGCAGCAAAGGCCCTCGCCTCTGACCAAGAACAAAGCAGAATGAGGCAAAGGATGGAACTGGGGTCCTGCCATCCCCTTCAAGGGCACGACTCCCCCACACCTCCCGCAATGACGTGAAGACCTCCCACTATCCCAAAAGTGTCCAAAAGTGTCCAGGGGAGACAAGATGAGTCCTAAGCCCTAACATATGGGATTTGAGTGATATTTAAGATACAGATTATAGCAAAATGTGTCATCTAGTATCACAGAAGTGGTATGCATTTCTAACTAGATCTTATACACATGGTAACTGAAGTCTACAAAGGTTAACTCACTCAACTAAGACCTACAATTAGATTGTGGAAGAGTCAGAATTAGAGCCCAGTTTGTCTCATGTTCAAGGAACTGTGTTTTGTTTTGTTTGGGGGAGTTTGAGTTTTTGTTGTTTTGTTTTCATTTTAGTTTTCTGTTTTTTGTTTTCTGTTGTACTGGATATTGAACCCAGGGCCTTCTGCCTGAGCCACCTTCCAGTCCTTTTCTTATTTTTATTTTTACAGGATCTACCTAAGTCACTAGGTTGCCAAGGCTGGGCTCAAATTTGTGATCCTCATGCCTCAGCCTCAAGCAGCGCTCATTTTATCAAAATGAAATCGTAAACCAGGTGTGGTAGCACAGGCCTGTAACCCAAGCTTTCTGGGATTGCACTCCAAGCAAATGTTTAATTCTGCTTTATCCAAAAAAGAATTTCACCACTACATCCCAATCTGAATATCACCCACCAGGGTCCCTCCATGCAAGCTGTTGTTTGATGCTTTCTAGGCAACTTGATTCTTTCACAAAAAGAGATTATGAGAACCACATCTGTAACACTAATTGTCTATTATATGTAAAAATACAGCACCAAGAATAAATCACAATTCCATACATTTAAATAATCACTTTTTAAAGTTTATAAACACTATCAATATTTGGAATTCTTGTCTGGGCATTGACTCTCAAAGTCAGTGGGCTAGAACAGAAATGGGGAGCCCACTCTTGCAGAAGAAAGGCTGTTTGCCCAAAGTTGAGTCTTTCTCTGGTTTTGGTACTAGAGTGATATTTGCTTCCAGGAATGATGTAGGAAGGATTGCTTCCCTTTCAATTTCACTGAAGAGTTTCAGGAGCGTTGGAATTAAGTCTTCTTGTATTTCTTGTAGAATTCTGCAGTGAATCCATCTTGGCCTGGACTCTTCTTTGTAGGCAAGGACTTAATTACATTTTCAATTTCAGTAATAGAAATTGGGTTATTCAGCAGTTTTACATCTTCCTGATCCAGCTTTGGTAGTTCATATGTATCTAGGAATCTGTCTATTTCTTCAGTGTTATCGAACCTATGAGAGTAGAAGTTTTCAAAGTAGGTGTTGATGATCTTCTGTAT
>PVJX010041955.1:0-14405 GCA_004027295.1 Dolichotis patagonum
CAGCCAATCAGAGGCGGTGCCTCTGTGACGGATGGGCCGTCAAACCCGTAGTGCAGCCGCAGGAGGAGAAAGGGGTGGGCGCTCGGGCCAAGCCGGTAGCACGGGGAGGTGGGGCCGGCAGAGGAAAAGGACTTCGACCAGATTCTTAAAGGGACAGGCGCCTGCCGGGACCCCCGCTGAGTGTGGCGAGGAAACTCCAGGGTGTTCTAGAGCTTTCTGAAGGGCCGAGTTTATAAAATGCACGTGCCTCTTTTTTCCCCCCAAATTACGGCTTTACAGAGGTCTTTGCAGAGTCACGATTTAGTTGTCCCTGTGTTAAGGAAACCCTTTATTTTTATGCCAGGTTTGCTTCAACGTTTGGAATTTCTGTAGCCACCAATGCCCATCTGTGTACTTCGGGAGGGGGGTACTTCAGCGCTCCCATCGGTGCCGGCGGGGTTACTGGTGCATTCGCCCACCCTCCATCAAGGATGGAGAAAAGCCCAGGAAAACAGAACAGTTAGTTTATTTACAATTTGGCCAAATTGGGGAGCGCAGCTCTCTTGTCCGCCACTCCACTCTTACCCTGACACACAGACGCACTTGAATTTAGAGAGCGGTAAACAAAAGCCTGGAAGTGTACCTGTGTAGATGTAACCAAGCTTTGGCCCAGAGGCCCGAAGGTATAGAATCCACTTTGCTGTCAGGCCCCGGTGAGTTGGGGTGGGTGTGGGGGTTACAGTAAGCCGGGAAAGTTAGAGAAGCAGCCTATTTCTTGTTTCCAGACAAGGTCTCCTTCTGTAGTTGAGGCTGGCCTCGACCTCCCAATGATCCTCCTGCTTCAGCCTCACCAGTGCTAGGATTACAGGCCTGGGTAGCAGTCTATTTCTAAAAGAAAAAAAAAATCCTACTTTTTATAGAGTTATTTTATTCTGTAGATTACAGTCCCTGCTTCGGTTTAGTCCAAATTAGGCCTTAATGCTGAGGGCCTCCAGGCACTGTGTCATCTGACTAGCCATTAATTGATTGGTGTGTGGATTCCATCAAAAGGCAGCTAGGCACAAGAAAGGAAGGCAGATGTTTAAGCTGAACAGAGCACCATTAGAGATGTGGGGCCCAAGCCCAAATCAGGAGGCAGCTAACCTCCTGCTGGAAAGGTTTTTTTGCTTTGGGCAATCATGCATGCAAACCCCTCTCTTAGAACCTCGGTGGTGCTTTATTACTTGCTAGGATGGACAAAGAAAGGTGACTCATTTTGATGCTCCTGATATATTTTTCCCCTTGGGTGCTGAGATACCAAGAATAGGGTAGGACCAAAGACACAAAGAGATGTAGAAAAAAGATAAGGCTGGACAATTTAGCAACTTAGTGAGAGACCTTGCCTGAAAATTTAAAAAGTAAAACGGGTTGGTTGGGGATGTAGCTCAGTGCAAAAGGCCCTGAGTTCAAGCCGGGTAAGGGGGCAGGGGGAGGGAGAAAGAAGGATAAATGAAACAATTATAATATTGTATTTTTAAGAAAAACTGTGGCTTCAGGACACAAAGTAACCTGAGATTAAAATGCCTTTTTTTTTCTTACAAAAAAAAAATTATGTAAGGGTCTTGATGATGTGATAAGCCTGTGACAGGGCCCCATGCCTTTTGGTCATTACTTGAGCCTCTTTCTTCTCAGATTCCCAACCTAAAGGAAGCAACGCTTGGGGGTGTGCAGCATCTCTAAATTTCACACTCGTGCAAACGGTTTGCCTTCTAACCTTGCCAACAAGCGGGTGACCTGCATACCCCAGATGGCTCATCTCCAGAGCCAAGACCCCCAACTCCTGACAACAGCATGACTTTCTCTCTCTCACTCTCTCTCTTCATCTTTTTGAGACAGGGTCTCACTATGTAGTTCAGGCTGCCCTTGACCTCACTTTGTAGCCCAAGCTGGTCTTGAACTTGCAACATCCTCCCACCTCAGCCACCCGAGATTACAGGCATGCACCACCACACCTGGCCCAACAGCATGACTCTCTAGAGGGTTTGTACTCCACGGCCTCTGAGTGTGTACTTCTTCGGCTATGACTAGTAAACTCTTCGAGGACTCATTCTCAAATGCTTTCCTGTGGCATCAGCAGACCTACAACCTATCCTTTGAGTGTGCGGTGGATTAACTAATGGTTAAATTGTATCACCAATCTGAACTGAGTCAGTGGAGTTATAGGTGTGGAAGGCTCACCTGAAGATTGTTGCCAACAGCATAAAAGGAGACCTAGAGGGGAAGATGGTGTGCTGTTGATTCTCCTGGAGGCGCTTGGCATGCAGGTTTTCCTGATACAAACTTGGCTATTCTCCTCATGGGAGGAGCTTGGGTCCTTGATGTCACTGAGGATAGCTGCAGTTCTTTCTTGGGAAAGCTCTGGTTCTTACCTTGAGTGCTGTTTCTTGGCTCCAGTGCAGAATCACTCAGCCTACTGGCACAGATCCTTCATCCTGCTGGCTCAGACTTTCTAGCTTCCCCTACTGGCCTTTGGGTCTTCCAGGTGCAGATCCTTGATACAGACTTGCATGAGACATTGTGGAGGGCTGTAGGTCTCCAGCTGGACCCTGGTGGGCATTGTCATGGCTCTACATTGCTGAGGGATTCAGGCCCTCAGCTGGATTCTTTAGGTCTCCAGTTATGGACAGATTCCTTGTACTCTTCTGCATTTCATCCTTTGAGTGAATATTATCAAATAATCCTATGAATTATATATCCTGTATTAAATCTTTTCCCCTGTAAACCCTGACTACAATGCTGTGGGACCACAGTGGGTGGAGGGGGGACCCTCACACTACGTCTGGTAAAAGAACAGGTCCCATGTTGGGGGAGATAGGACAGACAGTTCAAGTTGTGGTTAAAAACAAACAAAACCCTGTTTAACTATTTGAGCAACAACAGATTGAGAAACTGGTTCTTAGGCCAAATTTATCTGGAGTCCATTGCCAAGTAAATTCTCATCTACTGGATAGAAAACATTCAGTACCCTAATCTTTAAACTCTGACAGTCAATAGTTACAAAGTTTACCAGGAAGCAGAAAAACAAACTAAGGAGAGCAAAGCAAATCCAGGCTGTACTAAGACACATAGTAACCGAGTTGGTCAAAGAAAACCAACTTGTCCAATGGAAACAAGTTTGGTTTTGTCAGAAAGGTGCAGGAAGCCTGTATTTAAAGTCTCCTTTCTCCTGCAAACCAATATGAAATGCCCTTTGGTGAGAAAACCAGCTGTTTATGCCAAAACCTACAATTATAGTTTAGTAATTACACTGAAGTTTAGAATTTTTTAGGTAAATAGAACTGAAAAATATTTGAACACAGTGCAAGGATTAATGCTAACTTACCAATTAAGAACATGCTTTTGGCTTGGCAAACTCGAGGTCGTGAGTTCTATCCCCGGCAGCAAAAAACAAAAAAACATGTTTTGTAACACAAACATTCCTCCTTTAATGACCTGTCTGCTTACTGACTTACCTTCTGTTGTACATTACAGCACTGTGTATAAGAGTTATACAAATAGCCACCTGTAATCCCAGAATTTGGGAGGCCAGGGCAGGAGGATCCTTGCGAGTTTGAGACCAGCCTGGGCTACAAAGTGAGCTGAAGGCCAGCCTGAACTACATAATGAGACCCTGTCTCAGAAAGAACAAAAGAGAGAGAGAGGGAGAGAGAGAGAGAGAGAGAGAGAGAGAGAGAGAGAGAATTGTGCAAATAAAAGCAAAGTCATCAAGTTGGAATTCTCTTTGACCATTTCTTTGTTCTGAATATTGTAATGTAAATACTATACACAATTCCTCAACTAGTGACCAATTCATTGACCTAGTCATAGAAACAGAAGGAGGAGTATCTGTAAAGGAAAACTCTTTCACTAAGAGGAGAATAGCTACTGTATTTCAAGCTATATGACTATATGCAATACACAAGTAGCAATTTTGCAAAAGTAATTAAGACAACAATTATGATTGACTATGTTACACCAGGACAGTTAGACTTTTAAAGATTAAAGCATACTGCATACAGTAGCAGTAGATTTAAACAGAATTATGTAACAAAACTATTAAAAGAGAACTGAACAGTTGCTTAAGCACAGTCTAAAACTCTAAGATGTAATTTCCCTAAACAAAGTCTAATAAAAGAAAATAGAGAAAAACAGTTGCAATTTTTCTATTGCAGAGAATCAAGTAAGCATTTTTTTTTTTATCAGTATTGGGTATTGAACTCACGACCACACGCTTGCAAGGCAGGCACTTATGCTGCTGAGCTAAATCCCCAGAGCAAGTAAGCATTTTTAACATTTCTTTTTCTTTTTTCTTTTTTGGTTTTTGAGATGGGCTCTTGCTATAGTTCAGGCTGGCCTTGAGCTCTCTATGTAACCGAGGCTGATCTCAAACTCATGGCAGTCCTCCTGTCTCAGCCTCTCGAGTGCCAGGATTACAGGCATGTGCCACCATACCTGACATTTTTAGCATTTCTTAAAACTATGAACATTAGACCACATAAACCAGAGGTCTCCAAACATTTTGGCACAAGGGACCAGTTTCACAAAAGACAGTTTTCCATGGGAAATGAAATGCAAGCACATTACAGTGTTACTTTGGTTTATGAACTTACTTTGTTTTACAATTTTGCAAAAGATGACTGCATTTGTTTTTGTGTGGGGAAAATGGCTGGGGTTGTATTTGTCACCCAGTGGGGAATTTGGCAACAGAAGCAAATTTTTGTCAAACGCTTTTGTTTGTGAACCAAGCCATTTGCAAACAGAAGCATTTGTAAGCCAAGGTACTACTGTACATTTATTGTGTGCTTTATTTCTACTATTATTACACTGTAATAAATAATGAAATGTTATACAACTCCCCTGCAGGCATGGTGGCACATTCCAGTAATTCCAGCACTTGAGAGGCTGTGACAGAAGGATCTTTGAAAGTTTGAGACCAGCCTGAGCTACAAAGTGAGTTTAAGGCCAGCCCAAACTGCATAGCAAGACCCTATCTCAAAACAACCAAAAAAAAAATTATACAACTCCCCATAATTCAGGGTTAAGGCGGGCCCTGAGCTTGTTTTCCTGCAGTTATATGGTCCCATCTGGGTAGCATGGGAGCCAGTGACACCCCAAGTGTGTTGCGTATGTCCAGTCTACTCTGTAATCTTCTTTACCTGCTGTCACTGCAAAAAGCTATCACAAAGATAGGATATTGGACATGGAAGCATTTTTTTTAGTGCTGTTGACCCAATATCAAGATATTCTGCCTTGACCTTAATTCAGAACATGTAGAGATTTGAATTTGTCTCAGACATAATTTTCTGGGGTGTGTGTGTGTGTGTGTGTGCCAGGGATTGAACTTATGACCTCACATTTACCAAGCAGGTACTTACACTGCTGAGCTAAACCCCCAGGTCCTGTCTCAGACATAATTTTAAGGCCACCATCATTTGTGATCGCAAGCAGTTGATCCTCCTCTGGCATGGACAAAATCTATTCACCTGGCTCACTAAAAAATGCTTCACATACCCATTCCTTCCCAGTTAAGGGGCCCTTTGTGGTTGGTAAGCAGTGCTCAGTCTTTGAAAGCTGAGACAGGTGATCACGCACCAGCTGGGAGAAAGAAGGACCAGCTTCAATCTCTTTCAAAATCTCTGTTAATGTTTAAAATATGTCAAAAATCACTTATGCCCGTAAGTCCAGTTTGACTTTGAATGTAGCCATGTTATCTACTGGCTTGAATACAGTTTTCATTCTTCCCTGAAATGACAGATTCAGTTCATTGAGCAGGATAAATGTGTCACAGCACTAAGCAAGTTCTCTAACCCATTAGGGTCAATGAGATGTGCTGCTAGTGGTGACTTTTTCTAAAAGAAATTCTGGAGCAGCTCCCATAACTCAAACACTCTGGCCAGTGATTACCTTTAGAAAACCATCTCACTTCTGTCTGTATGAGAGATGCGTGATCTCTGCATTCATTTACCTCACAGAGCTGCACAAGTAAACAGGAGTTAAGGACATGTATTTAATGTGGTTGATAGTTTTTTTTATCACATTCCACAAAATGTTGAGTTCAGGTGACATTTTCTGGCTACCAACATTTCTCTATGGACAACACAGTGTGTACACTCACATTCAGAAGTGACCTCTTGGACTCAAGTAGTGACATCAGAAAGCCATTCAGTCGTGGCAGCCACTCCATGTGCATGTGGCAACATGAAATGATCATCTCAGTTTTGGTGACATATAATCATTCAAAGACTTGACTAGTTCTTCAGGAGTGGGATCAACAGCAACAAAAGTGCATATAATATATCCTCATGCACAGCCTCCCAAAAAATGTATTGCACAAAATCTAGCACTGTTGTCTTTTCAATCTCACTAGATGCGCCAACTTGGACTGTGTGCCATGGTGTTCATTTATTCTCTCTAACAACTGTGCTTCAATATTCTCTATGATTCCATTAATTCATCTAATTATGGTGCTGGCTGAAAGAGGAACATGTGCCACCTTTTGAACTGCAGTCTCACCTAAAAATTTATAACAGATATCCTTAGCAGCAAGCAGGATCAATTCTTCATCAATAGAATAGGGCTTCTTAGGTTTAGCCACTAAGAATGGTGCTCTCAGTGTAGATGAAGTGGTGGCCTTCCATTATTGGATGAAGTGGTAGTCTTCAAAGATTGCTTCTATTCTGTGTGTTCAGTTTTGTGTAAACTCTTCAGCCTTGCCTTTCAATGCAGGGTATTGGTCCTCCATGTATAAAAGCAGTTTTGAGGGTTTAATGGCTTTGATAGATAGTTCATCACCACATACTATACAAAGCCAGCTTGCAGAATGTAAATCATGTGTTGCAGTGAAACTGTAATTTAATTTTCTTTTAAATGTAGCCTTCTTC
Source organism: Dolichotis patagonum (assembly GCA_004027295.1). Taxonomy (NCBI): domain Eukaryota; kingdom Metazoa; phylum Chordata; class Mammalia; order Rodentia; family Caviidae; genus Dolichotis; species Dolichotis patagonum. The sequence goes on from PVJX010041955.1 coordinate 6,879, forward strand.
TTGTTGGCAATCTTGAAGTTGTCTACTATCTCATTATTGGGTCTTTGCCCATCTTTGAGGAAGATTTCCAGTTTGTTTTTTATTCATTTTGGCTAGGGTTAGCTTGCAGTGACTAAGACAAGTATGGATTTTGGGAAAGAGACATGGATGAAAGTGGTAAATAAATTACTGAGTGTGTCACACATGGACTAAAATAAGTCAGATACCGACTCTAAGCCTACCACTATATGCAGCTTATTTATCACCACTAACTAATAGAGATTTGATCTGAGTCTGTAAACAACTGATTTATTATGTCTCTGCACAATCAAACCTCTCTATTAATGTTAATCTGTACTTATAGCCACTCCTCTGTCCTAGCATCACTTCCTCAGCTCTACCTCAGATCATCAGGCACCAGATTCTCAGCGGGAGCAGGCAACCTAGAACCCTCACAGGTGCAGTTCACAGTAGGGTTCTTGCTCCTATGAGACTATAATGCTGCTGCTGGCAGGTGGTAACTAGAGCAATAAGAAGCAGCTGTAAATACAGATAAAACTTCAGTCTCTTAGCCGCTCACATCCTGCTGTACGGCTGGGTTCCTTACAGCCCCTGGAGTGGTACTGGGCCATGGCCTTAGGGGTTAGAGACTCCCTGATATAAACAAACACACTGATAGACCACTGAAGTTATAACTATTAGCCTTCACAGTAAAACAAAAGAATTTTTAATAAAATTTATAGTTTCTTAAATGAGTTGTTCTTTTATGAATGATCAATTTTATGATAACTTAATAATGCAAAAAATATGACCCAAGCTTGTGGGAGAGGGTGGCATTTAACATTCAACATTAGGAAACTTGGAGAAGCAGCCATGGCTAAAACAAACAAAAATCCTAATTTTTAAAGATCTATTTTATCTTCTTGATTATATTGTGTCATTTCTCACAAAAATCATATAAACCGGCCTTCAACTACTTATTCATTCATTCATTCATTCATTCTCCCATCCATTAATTGAGGTCCCAAATTCAGTTCACAATCATTGATTCAGTTCTGCACTGCACTGGACTGCACTAATATACTACGTCAGGGCAGAGGAAAAGGGGCAAGATTTTGGGTCCTGCAATCTGGATTTTCAACTTATTGCACCACTTCAGTTTCCTGCATATCTGCTTTTCCAAGCTGTAAAACACCAAATAAAAACTCCCCAAAGGATTATTAGGGGATCAGAGAAGACAAATTCATAGACAAAGTTAGTACAACAAATGTCCTTTCTTTTCTCCCTCCCACTGAAAATTAATAATTCAAGTAGCTCACAGAAGGATACAAAGATCCCTGGAAAAGTAAAGAAAGTGAATAGTGTCATAAGAACCAAGAAGGGGAATGGGGACTCCCAGGAAGCAAAAGTCACAGAGATAGGAGGTGCAAGAAAGGTTTATAGAGGAGAAAGCAGCACACAAAACATTTGTAAGAAAGGCAAGATTGTGACTCAGAGAGACTAGACAGGCAGCCTCTGAGCAGGATCCTGTTTATCCATAAGAGACTCCTGTCTTAAAAGACTGTAGGATGGTAGAGAAGACAGGGCCAGCAAAGGCGTGCGAGGGGAAGGAGTTTGATGTAAAGACAAATGGCCTGAGATCTGAGTTTGTTTCAACACAAACTCTATCTTTTCAGAACTGCGTAGGCTTGTAGGCAGATTACTGACCCTCAGAATATCTGGTTCTTCCTGGTGAAAGAACTCTAGAATCATTCTTGCAGAGTTGTTGCAAAGATTAAATAAGATAATGTATTGCAACTGGCCTGGTGCCTAGAAAGTGCTCAATATGGTGTCTCCTTTTGGCTCAGCTCTGGAGACATTCAGTACACAGGGTTCTGATACTTAACAGCAGTGTTGGCCAGAGGTGAGAAGTTGGCTGAGTGTGCTGTTACAGTGCTTTCTAAAGGGAAAAGGCACCAGGGGCATCAAAATAATTGCTCCATTAAAGAAATGACACAGATCACATTTGTAGATTGAACATTCTGCCAATTTTCTAGGGCCAGGGTATTTATATAATTGTTGACTGGATGAAGCTCCACATGCATAATTGATTCTTACTAAGTTCATAACCATGGCTTATTATTCCTTACAGGTTTTCTGTGAAATTGCAAATGCCAAGTATCTAAAATCTGGCCCACATTGTCACTTCTCCCTTCTTGAACATTAAGACTTAAATTAGGGAGCAGAATACATTAAATCTAATATAGGCAAGGGAATGAAATCAGAGCCAGAGTACATATTGAGTTATTGAATTTAGATATGAATTGAAAGAGAAGAAAAAGATGAGAAAGTTGTTATGGCTTATATCTAGATGTCCCCTCAAAGCTTCATATGTTCATAGGTGGGGCTTTTGGAAATGGATCATGGGTATGTGATACTCATCACTGGATTAGTCCACCATTGGGCTTATACTAGGGTGTGATATTGAGAAGTGAAGACTAGTGGGAAAAAGATGAGTTACTGTGAGTGTATCCTGTAAGGGTCTATCTCCCTCTTCCTCTCTTTATACTTCTTGCTGCCATGCTATAGGCTATTTCTCCTCTGCCCATGCCCCTTAATCATACTGTTCTGCCTTGGAGCCAGCCAACTATGGACTGAAACCTCTACAAACTGTAAGCCAAAATAAACCTCTCCTTTAATTTGTGAGTGTTAGGTATTGTGTCTCAGTAAAGAAGAAAGACACAGAAGTAGGGTCATGGCTATGATGCTACCTGATCATGTGGTTCAGAAACCTTTGGAACTGGCTTATGGGAAGATTTTGGAAGGGTTTGACGTGTCTGGATGAAGAAGGAGCCTTATAATGCTGCAACCTATGCTTGATGGGAGATTCCAGTCAGAGATCAGAAGGTTAGAATGCTAACAAAAGTGCAGCCACCACAGACCAGGCACAGAAGGTTTCAGCTGGCAACAAGGATTGCATTGGTAATTTAACTCCAGACCAGGTGTATCATATTCCACCAGAAAATTTGTCTATATTTTGCTCTTGTCCGGAGATATTACAAAAGACTGTTATCAAGGACAGTGGAGTAATGAATCTGGCAGAAGAAATTTCAAGGTAGCCTAAAGTTGAGGCTACTATTGTGGAATTTTAGCTAGCTCCACCTTGAGAGTCAAGAGCAAATGTCCCAGCAGAATGCTTTAGAAAGTTTTGAGTCAAACCAGGAAGGAAGCTCCTGTAAAGCTGGGGCATGCAAAGATGAAACAGAGGGCCACTTGTTTGCTGAAAAGATTAGCATTAAAAAGTCATGTACTTTGGAACAGGATAATACAAAATGTGGTCTGAGTTTGTCACAGAAACCATCACATGCCTTCTTTAAAGACTCAAAATTGCAAAGCTGAAAAACTGCTTTGAAAATTCAGTGCTAGGACACCATGCTTCAGAATGGAAGCAACCTAGGGAAAAGGAATTCATTCCTCAGAATTTAGTTCACCTTATTCAGTCATCCAGGCTCTCAGAGGTATCTGCAACCACTGGTAAGATGCCAATGGGCTCAGCTACTGCTCCAGCTGGTGACGGGTTTTGGCATCATCCATGTGGGGCTGGTCTTACAGACATTCAGGATGCAACAGTTGTGGAGTCAAGAAGGCTTCCACCCAGGTTTAATAAGATGGCCTGAGGGGTCAGGCAGTGTGTTCCTAAGCGGGCAGTGTGTGAAGCTGTGAGTGTGAAGCTGAAAGTGCAGTGGAGATCCCAGAAAGTTGGAGAGCCAAGAACATGGATCATCTGAGGAAAGCCACAAGGAGTGAGCAAAGTCAGCTCAAGAGTGAGCCACGAGGACTACAACCACTAGGAGTGATGGCACCACTCAAGTCCTTTGTGCAGCCTGTGCACAGAGGGTTCTGGAAAGGCAGGCACCAGGACACCTCTGAATCCTTGGTGTGGCAAAATGTTCTTCACAGATTTGAAGTATTAGAAACAAATTTTCTATCAGTTAGAATTCCCATGTACTGCACACAACGGAAAAGCCAACTGTGACTTAGTTAACTGTGACTAAAATAAGGTAGAAGTTTGTTTCTTGCCTATGCAAAAGAAGTCTAAAGTTAAGCAATCTCTGACTGCTTGACGACTTCACAGTTGGCAGGAACATGGGCTCCTATATTTCCATTCTGCCATCCTTAATGCTTGGTTTTCATTTGCTAGGTTGCCTCAAAGCCCAAAATAGTTGCTGGAGCTCCAACTCTGACAGCCATATTATATTCCAGGCAGCAGGAAGAAATGGGGTTGAAGAGCAAAAGATGTATTTCTCTCTGCTAGCTCCATTTAAGCAGGTTGTAGAAGTCCTACCCCGTACTTCTACTTATTATCTTACCAGAGTGCACTTAGTCCATCTACCTGCAAGGGCATATGGGAAATGTAGACATTTGTGTGCATTTATTGCCTTCCTACAGTCAGATTTCTGTCAAGAAAAATGGAAGAGCAAATGCCTAATGTGAACCAACACCCCCACCTTGTAAATGCTATCTATTCAATATTCCTGGTGGGCCAGAATCTAAAGTCTGAAAACTTCTGGGATGGTGTGGAGAACTCAGTATATATTTGTTAATGGATCACTTCTACATCTCTGGCTGTTCCTTTTCAGTTTCTTTTGCTCTTTCCACCACTCTTCTCAGACTTTCAAATATTTGGGAAGGCAGCAAGTGAGTGCATATAGATAAGAGCTCTACCCTGCTTATGGCCACATGCCAAGTGGTTTCACACAGCCCAGCATTGGCTGTTCTTGTAAATACTGGCCACTCTCAAACCTGTGATCCTAGGCTGACTTCCCTGTGAGATCTCAGTCCATAGGTGCAGCAGCTCAATCCACATCTCCATGGGGTGTCAGGAACACTACCACTTCAGCTGTCTCACCAAGTTTCTGATATACTGCTCCTCCTGAAATCCTCATCATGTCAGGAGGGCAAAGCTCAGTCCTGCCTCTGCTCAAATGAAAAAATCTCAGCATTGTTCTTGCATTCTGCACATCGTAGCCACCTGGAAGCCTCGATGAGTCTGAGAACTTCTTAGCACTCCTCTGCCACACACAGACTGAGCCCAAGCTGCCTTTCTTTCACCTCTGGATTTTTACAGTGGTCTCTATACTTCCTCCTGCCCCACCATCCCCCTTGCCTTCTGGAGTCCATTCTGCACAGCAGCCAGGGGATCTATTAAAACACAGTCTCCTAATGGCTTGCAACCTCCAAATCCTACAATAGCTGCCACCTCCAACTGACATCTCCAAACCTTTCCAAACTCCTCCCACAAACAAGTTTGAAAAGCTTCTGAACACCACATGGTCGGACAGGTCCATGCATAGCCAAGTGGGATGCTGTCTGGGAGGTGCTTAAAGTCCACAGGCTTTGTTCATTAATGTGTTGATTTCAAAAAGTCTATGAAATACACATCCAACATGTCCTAGGCACAATACTAGGAGCTGGGTAGATCCAGAGGGAGAGGAGACACACAGGTGAGAAAATAAAGTCCTTATCATTAAATATAGCACAAACAATGACCATGAGTATCAGAAATATACAAGTTGTAAAATAAAATAAAGAAAGCCACAGAGATTCAAATTAAAATGCTATGGCAAAGACAAGGAATGGAAAAGTGATTGGGGAGGTAAGAGTCACACTGGGCCTTTCTGGGAGAGGGAGTAAGAAGAAAGACAGCCCAAGACCTGACATGCAGAAACAACAGGTACAGATTCAAGAAAAGAAGAAGACCCCCAAGAAGTGGTACTGAGCTTGCATAGAAACAGGAAAGGGAAGGTGGGGAGAGATAAAAAGACCAGGAGGGACGGGAAGAGACTCTATACTGGCTGATAGCTGGTTATCAGTCCTGCCTGTTCTCCTGCTACTGATCACACCCAGCTGCATCACACTATGAAAAGTCACCACCTGAAAAACCAAGCATCTGAATAGCTCATCTGTTAATGTTTATGCACGCTAATGGTTACGCCACCACACTGACATATATTTATGTGTCAACTTAATTACATTTCAAAAACCTAACATAGCCAGGTATGGTGCCACAGCACTCTGGAGACTGAAGCAAGAGTTCATGAATTTAGGACCAATCTGCACTACATAGCAAGACTGGTCTCAAAAATCAAATCAGCCTGCCCCTGTGTGCCTGCCACCACTGGAAGGCTTACCTCCTACAGGCAGGCAGTGCAGGCAGGGAGAAACAATCAGGCCCACCCCTGTGTGCCTGTCGCCATCTGGATGCTTGCTTCCCTCAGGTAACCAGTACAGGCAGGAAGAAACAGCCAAATAGGCCCCATGTGCCTGCAGGGCACCGTTGGAGATGCTGGCTTCCTGCAGGCAGCCAGCACAGGCGGGAGAATCAAACAAACACAGCCCTGCATGTCTGCTACCACTGGGGGAGCCACGCAGGCTGAGAGAAGTAGCCCTGCCGCCTTGTACCATGGTCATCAGGGAGGCCTCAGTGAAGCTGCACGGGTCTGGAGAAGCCCGCCCCATGCCCCGCTACCTCCCCAGGAACCTGGATTCGGAGAAACACAGGTGCCTCGTCCATTCCCCTACACTGCACAGCAGCAGCCAATGTGGGAAGCACCTGGGACTCCAAAACCGACTAGTTGGGAGGAACCCAGGAGAATGTCAAGGCGAAGAAGCAAAAGGCAATCTCAGACTCCAGCCCACACAGAACAAATCTGGGAGATATAGTCATGGAAGAAAATGGAAATCACACACCTGAAATCTCTGAGAGGATAGCAACTAAAGCAAAGAAACAACTTCATGAGGCTGTAAAAGTAATCAGACCAGAAAAAATATCTCAGGTAAAAGAAGAAATCACAAGCATAATGAAATAATTGCTGAGCAGATCTAAAGATGACTTAGATAAAAAAAAAAAAGAGGAGCATAGGAAAATGATGGAAACCTTGAATTAACAATATAGGAAGGAATTATAATGCATGAAACAGATTCAAAGTGATATCCAGGAAGTGCAAAGCTGGCAAAACCACTTGAAAGAGACTGAAGACAGACTTTCAGACCTTGAAGACAGAATGGCAGCTAGTGATTGTGAAAGGAAAGATCTCTTAAAAATAACAAGGAACCAGAAAATAATTCAACAACTGAAAGACAATGCAAAGAAAGGTAATTTAAGAGTGGTGTCAGTGAAAAAGTGGGGCCAACATACAAATGACAGAAAAAGAATATTTACAGAAGTAATAGCAAAAACTTTCCAAACATGGGAAAAGGACCTGGCATACAGATAAGTGAGGTATATAGAACTCCAACTAGCCATAATCAAAGTAAATCTATACCCAGATTTACTTTGACTTTTATATACAGATATAATAGTCAATATCTGAGAAATTCAGCACAAGAACAGAGTATTAAAGGCTATTAGAGAAAAGGAACAGATCACCTATAAAGGAAAACCCATCAGAATCATGGCAGTCTTCTCAACACAAATCCTCAAGTCAAGGAGAGCTTGGAGTGAAGTGTTTCAAATCCTGAAAGAAAACAAGTTCCACTTAGGGCGCCGAGCCAACCAGTAAGCAGCCT
>PVJX010041956.1:0-14409 GCA_004027295.1 Dolichotis patagonum
GCAGCTCTGGGGGACCTCCTTCTGAAGGTGGTAGCCATGGTTAATTCCTTGTTATCTTGTTTCAAAGTCCTATATCATTCTCATTGTTTTGTTGGGTTGGGTTTTATTCCGTTTTGTTTTGTTTGATCTGATGGCATGGGCAGCTATTTCAAAGACAGCAAGATATATTTTGGTAGCCATTTTGGATTTTCTATTGTCTTGTTTTGAAGTTCTTTATTGCATTCATTGTCTTGTTTTTATTGGTTTTATTCTGTTCTTTTTTGTTTGATTTTCACTGTGTCTGAAGGTGCGGGCAACTATTTGGAAGACAACAAGAGACATTATGGTAACCATTGTTGATTTCATATTGTTTAGAAGTCCTGTGTCACTTACACTGGTTTGATTGGCTTTATTCTGTTTTGTTTTGCTTGGTTTTTTCTCTCTGAAAAACATAAGTCAGTGAATATCGAGGTGAACCATTCCCTCGATCGAGAAGGTGCCAGGATCCATTTCACAGTGAGGTCTGGAGTCTTGAGCCCTGTTGACAGACAGCACCACTGAGGAAAAGCTACAGGCTTTCCCACACTCAAACTGAGTATGTGCCCACGAACCGATGTGTTAAGTATGCGTGGGGCACACACGAGACATCGTTTCTGTTATCCGCATCTTTGAAGGTGGCCTAATGCCCCAGGTGCTCCTCCTCTGGGACTTCACATTGGTCATTTTTTTCAACAATTTAGCATTGGGTAGCAAGCAGAGAAGTCAGACTTTAGTCTACCCAGGGTTACAACACCCGGCAAAGAATGAAAGTGGTCAGAAGATACACTCCGTCCAAGCTTATGGATTCCTTTGTTGACTGTAAGAGTTCCATGTATCAAAAAGGTAAAAGGAATAATAGGGGGAAAAAAGGGGAGAATCAAAAGGGAAAAACCGATTGCCTCTGTTTGGAAAACCTCGCTCGGCCTCAGGCCCCTCATTCATGCCTCACTGGGGAGAGATCTGTGCTCCTCTAGGCGCAGCCTTAATTGGTTGCACTTGCAGGGAGCAATGAGGGTGATGGTGTTTCAATTATCTATTGCAACACACAAATCACCCTGAAACCCAGTGGCTTAAAGTCACAGTAATCATTTATTTGCTTACAATTCTGCAGTTTGGTCAATTCCCAGCTGCGGCAATTTGCCTCTGCTCCATAGGTGAGCAGGTTCCGCTCCAGTGGGAAGGGAGGACCTGCTTCCAAGATGGTGTCCTTTCAAGGCTCACGAGCTCCCAGAGCTGCTGAAAGGGACCTGGACGAGGGTGGTTGATCTGGGATCTCAGTCTTCCTTCCCATAGACCTAGCCACGTGGGTGCTTGGCTTTTCTCACAATGTTGCAGCCAGGTTCCAGGAGCAAATATCCCAAGAAAACAAGTTTACTATGCAAGTACCTATCAAGTTTCCACTTTTCTCACACACGTTAACATCTCATTGACTAAAATACTTCTATGACCAAGCCCAGTTGGTGTGGGAGAAACTATACTGGGTTTAAACTCTAGGAACTGTGACTTGCTGGAGGCCACCATGATAATGGTTTATCACAGAGTGCGACAATCTTTGTAGCCATTAAGAATTGTATGATTTGCTCAATTCTACATTTTGTATTAGCCAGAAACTTAATACCAATATTTCCTAAGTTTTTATATGGCTTAAGAAAATTATAGGGAGGAAAAAATTCTACAGAAGAAAAAAATGGTATAGGTAAATAAAACCAAGAAAATAGAAGTTCTTATTCAAGCAGTGATGATCATTGAAACACAGGATAGCAAGAGGTACAGGGATGTTTATCTTACAGATGAAAATCATGGCATGCTGGAACACACATACACATATGTGCACACACACACACACACACACACAAATGTCCTAGAGATTGAAAATGTTGCAAGTTAATATGGTTCATGAAGAAATAATACTTTTTCGGGTGAAGTAAAAAACAAAAACAAGAGAGTAATTTGATTGTGTAAGCAGCATTTCAACTGGAATTTTGAAAGGTCTCTTTGATTTGAATATTTTCTTTTCTCCAGTGACAAAACTATTAAAATGGTAAGATGACTGATAATTTTGCAGGGCTGGATTGGAATTCAAGTCAACTAAACTGATGTAAGAAGTTGGCAAAGATGTAAAGGCTGCCAATGTTCTGTGCTACTGCCATATTCCAAGCCCATATGCAGAACTACATGTATGTTAATCTGTACAAAAACCGTAAGACCAAGAGAATTAAATCATTTTTCTCAAGGTCACATTGCTTGTCCATGTGGGAGACAGGATTTGTAGCCAGATATAACTACTTGTTTTGATCAATTTAGCAGAGAAGAAATTCTGTAAATTGAGCTATTCCTTTTTTCATTGACTGTATAAAATGAGAAAATATATACCAAGGGGGGAAAGAACAGATCACATATGCAGCAAAAACATCACATGAAAAGATTCTTAATGCTCCTCTAAATCCTCAAGCTGAATTAAAAGAATTTTTAGATAAAACGATAATAAGTCTCAAAATAATTAACCGAATTAAATACTGAACCTTCAAATATCAAATTATGAGCATATTTCCCTCTGGCTAGATGCATGTGGAAGAGTATTTTTAAAATCACTAAGCGGCCTGTTTCTATGTTCTAAGTAATCCCCCTTAAAACCTTCAAAAGCTGGAAATAAAGACCAAGTCTTGTTAAAAACTTAAACAATTCATACTGCAAAAGATTTAGCTTATTTGCTTGTTTTCTAGATACCTCCCCAGTTGTTTTTAACCAAAAGATTTTGCTCTTTTTTAGCCAGGAATATTAATAAGGTGCATGTAACTGATCCATTTGTCTGGAACTTTTTGTAAGTTCTTGAAACTAGTTGGAAAGCGCTCATTTTTATGCGTGCCTTTTCTTGGAATTGTACATAGGCATTGTCCATTACAACAATAATAGTGGCAGCTCTGTTAGATGCTGTTAAAAGCCCTGTTTCCTCATTGGTAGTTTTTCTGTTTGCTTTTTTACCCAAGTTGGCATTTCTTCCCAGTGAGGAAAATGACTCAATACTTAGTGTCGCCACATTAAACACAGAGCACACCCCTGGGGCACAGAAGCAGGGGGTAGAACAGAGAACTATGGGACTGTCTTCTAGTTCCAGGTTTTCTTAGAGCTCTATCAGATTTAAATGTCCAATGCTGGACTTAGTAATTTTGGCAAATGCTAACAAGTTTGAAAAATATCCAAAGAAGAACTGTGAAATGTATTAAAAGGCCAAGGCAATGGGCTTTCTGAGCAATCTACAGGAACAAGGGATATTTCATAAAAGAGCAGCAGATGGTGGGATTTAAAATCTGTCTTTGTGTCTGGGTGGAGCTATTGCGGGAATGGTGTAGCTCCACGCACACCATGAAGGGGACTGAGGATCAAAATGAGGAATCTCTAAGGGCTACAAGACCTTGGGTTACCAAGGAAGGGAGTCGGCTTTAAAAGTAGTCTACATGTATCTCGATCTAGCATTGCCCAAGGACAGAGTTACCCTCAGCTGTCAACTGGCCTGGCCCCATCTATGAGACACGAATTATTCAGAGCCCAGCGAGATTCAGAAACTAGGCCAGGGGGCAAGGTCCCCAGCATCCTGGTCCCCTTTTTCAGGGGATTCTTCTAGAATGCTGTAGTCCTGCTAACAATACTGTGCTCACTGCCAACCACCCAGGGCCTTGGAAGAAATTCAAGTTTGGGATTGCAGCAGACCTGGGTTAGCACCCTACCCCCACCGCTTCATCAGTTGCTAATATCTTAATTCTTCATTTTTCAGAGCTTTGTTTTCTCAGTCATTGGGTGAAGGCAGAAATACTTAATATTGTGAGAAGCAAGTGAGACAATGTGAGCAAAATGCCTCACCCACTGTAGGTGCTTAATAAGCCTCAGTTCCTCTGCCTTTTGGTGACAACGCAGGACCACAGCACTAGGAGAGGCGAAGCAGTGCTCAGCTGAACCACATATATTTTAGTGCATATATTTTAGAGCTAAGCTGTGGGGTTTTTTTAACACCACCAATGTGTAAACACTATCCTCAAGTCAAACCATCACCAGGTTGTAGTCCAGGAGGCTTGGATTGCTAGTTATTGAGGCCTGAAAGTATTACAGTAGGTCCATGCTCTCATCTGCTTCTATAAACAAGGGAACCAAGGCTCTCTGTCTCTCTCAAAGATCACGTACCTTCTAATTAGGACATAGGGTTACCAAAGCCAGAACTGGAGCCCAGACTTTTTGTGGCTCCAACACCTGACATAACCAAGGCAGAGAGAGAAGCAATAGGACTCCCGTGCACAGAGCTACTCAGGGGCAAAGCCAAGTTAGAATTTAAAGCTATCGAGTTGAGAGCAATCAGGAAGCCACATCACTAGGGCCTGGCATCTGGAATGTGTCACCATTTCTAAATCCATTCAAAAGATCTTCCCAGGAATCCGGCTGGAGCAACGTGCTTGAAGCTTACTGTAATAGGTGTGCTACAAGGAAGACAGAGGCCTGCTTCTCAGGCACTTCCTCAGGTCTAATCTCTTTGTATAAGTGGATTTCTGAGGGTGCAGTAAACGCGCTCTCTGCTCCTGACACTGGTAATCTACAGTGGCGCTTGACTTCTGCTCCTTCCAGCCGTGTGCCAGCATGCCCCTGTGCACCCACGGATAACTTTCCATTTGCTTACGGCATGCAGGTATGAACAGAGCAATTCTGACTCACGGTTCAGCAGCTCCAACCTGGTGCTGCTTGCCTTTCTCTACCCCTCCCTACCGTCACCAAGTTAATGGCTTGTAGTAACAGTGATATTTATAGACAACAAATTGAACCCCAAAGCAGCCATCCCATTTAGAAAGAGCCTATTCATCCCGGTGTGCGCATGTGCTATTGCTGTTTTCCCATGGCCCTTTTCTCAAAGTGCTTGTCAACTAGTATATGTGTTTATTTTCCTTTCACATAAGAATTTGTGGCTGTGCTAATGAGAAGGGGTAATAAGAGAATGTATTGGATGTCGCTGACTTTGTATTTTAGTCCTTGCATCCTGATTTTAGAATCCAGTCATTCCTGTAGCCTGCAGAACTGTCACCATCCAACCCCATCACCTACAAGCACATCTACCCTTGCCCTTCCTCGGCTGATTCCCTTCCCGTCTCTCTCCCTGGTGGCCACTGGGCTCCTGAAGCCCAGAAATCAGCAATGCCTTGCCCTGACTGTTGCTGATAGCTGTTATTATGTTGTTTTCCTAATGTTTGATTCTTTCCTAATTCTCAATCGCTCACCTACTCCTCCCTTTGTGTATGGACGATTCCTCTAAGTATCTTCTGCAGTGCTGACTACGGGGTCATGAGTTTATTTGGTTTGCTCTCCTGTATTTCTCCTTCAATGTCGAGGAATAGCTTTGTGGGATACAGTAATCTAGGCTGGCAGTTATTTTCTTTTAGAGCTCAAAATACATCATTCCATGCCCTCCTGGCCTTCAGGGTTCCTGCAGTGAAGTACGAAGTTATTCTTACAGCTTTGGCTCTACGGGTGACTTCATCTTTCTCCTTGCAGCTTCAGTATTCTTTCCTTGTTCTGTATGCTCATCTTTGAATTATAATGTGACGTTGGAGCTCCTTTTCTGGTTGTGCCTGCTGGGGTTCCAAATGCCTCTCGCACCTGAGTGTCTATATCTGTCTCAAGACTTGGGAAATTTCCTGTTATTATTGCGTTAAATAAATTTTCTGTGCAACTAGTCTGGGCTTTGGTACCCTCTTCACCACCAAAAATTCATAAGTTTTGTTTTTTAACTATGTCCTAAAGTTCCTACGTTCTTTATTCATGATTTCCTGAGGGCTTTTTTTCCTGTAGCAGTGTCTACATATAACAGTTCCTTGGCCTCATCTCTGAGTTCTGAAATTCTGGCTTCTGCTTGGTCCTGTCTGTTGGTGAGGATTTTCACTGAGTTTTTGATTTGGCGTATTGTGTTTTTCATTTTTAGAATTGCTGTTTGCTTCTTTCTCACTCTCTCTTCACTGAATTGCTCCTTTGTGCCCAGCAGTGCCATCCTCTTTGAACTCATTCATCATCCTATAAGTCAGTCTTTTGAACCCTTTGACATTTTACCCACTTTGATATCTTTGCATTCAGTTATTGATGAATTATGGACATTTGGAGGCATCACAGTGCCTTCCTTTTCCGTATGTTTTGTTTCTATCCAGAGACGTGTGTATCTGTCGGGATAGATGTCTCTGCCACTTTTACTTGAGGGTCTTTTTAGTTCCCAGCCTTCTTCTCCGGGTTTTATCACCAACATCACCCAGAGAGGATCAAGTGGACCACAGTAATTTTGACAACACAAAGACAAACTGATACTGACTCACTAAAACCAACTAAAAACAACTACCCCACCATTAACAATAGAAAATAAATTAGAAAATAATAATAAAGAGTAAACTAAAAAGCCAAAAGTTAATGAAGCTTATTAGTAATAATAAAAATAGAGGGGTTAGAGAAAGGGGAAAATGCAGTAAAATTTTTAAAAAGAAAGACTATAAACAAAGATAAGGAGAAAGAATTGAGATGAAAGTCTGATTAAATAATAAATGAGTAAATAGAATTAAGTAAAAGTAACAGAAAAAAAAAAAACAAGGAGAAAAAACAAGAAAAGAACAAACAAAGCAAAATGAATCCTAAAACTTCCTCCATGCTGAGGAGTTTAGGTGGGTAGTTTCTCTCCCGAACCTGGGAAGAACCTTGCCATGGGAAACAACTAGTGTTTCACAGCTGGGGCCCATGTGTTCCACACCCACTTAAGAGGCTTCTGATGTGTGGTTGATGAGTTCTGCCTGGACTTTCCCTTGGACGGGTTCAGTCAATGGCATGCTTGGCTGTCTTAGGGCTCCACTGAAGCCAGTTTCAGTATTTGTGTCCTTCTGTGACCCTGAGCCTCTGCTATTCCCAATAAGCCTTGGCTTTTAGAGCTCTGAGCTTGTGAGATTCTACACGTACTTCTGAGGCCCCTTTACCCTTATATCTAGGGATGTGTAAATGTCCAAGCAGAGGCACATTCCTGCTGGTGTTGGTGGATAGAGAAAGCAAGCACTGAATTATGTGCTCAGAGGAGGAAGCCAAAGGGGCCAAGCCACCTCCTGGATTCAATTCCAGCTCTTCCCGACCCAGCCTACTCAGAAAATCACCCAAGACTTGCCTGGCTTCTCACCAGAAGGTACAACTCTTGCCATGGGTAATGGGGTCCCAGGTCAAGTTTCCATATTCTTATGCATGATGAACAAAGAATTAGTGCATGTAAGGGTGAGGAAAAAGCAGCTAACTTTAATGAAGTTTAAAGGGAAATAGTAGCTCAAGGCAAATGGACTCACATCAGCAGAAAGTAAAAGAGCAGAAGCATGGAATATATAGGGCTTAAGGATTTCACATGTGTACCAAGCCTAGGGCATCTCCCATTGGGTCTTTCAGATGATGACTGACAACATAATTGACAAGATGCCGAGTCATGTCAGCTGCATCTACGGTGCATGTCTTTTCCCATAATGCATTCTGTTATAACGGATGCATGAAATGCAGTCTATATGTATGAACCTTTAGTGAGCTCCAAGTGAAGAAAGGGAAGAAAGTAGACTTAGATTGTAGAAAGTAGATTATAGATCATGCCAGTGTCTATCCTGGTTTGGAACTTTGGAAATTTCTAAGAGTCTTTGTTATTCTGATTTCTGCCTCTAGGTAGTGAACCTTAGGACAAAGGTCAGAAGGGTTGGCCCTGGGCATTAAGCAGGTTCAGGTGAGGGAAGGGTTGTGGTCCCTTAGCTCCTAGTAACACAATCTAATAGCACCCTACCCGTGACTGTCTTGTGGCGATCTCACACCTAATCTCTATAGTAAGGTGACCCCAGAGACTTTGAAGTGTGGCTTCTCTGTGACTTCTACTTCCCAGAGGAGCTCAGTCTTAAACAGTAAACCCTTTCCTAAAATGGCTCCTGATCCATCACTCTCAAAGATGGCGGCCCTGCAACGGACTTCTTATCTGAGGCTTTCCTGCCCTGTGGGAGAAGTCACTGCAGAGTCAAATCTCCACAGCTTACAATAATCATGGGCTTTTCTTAGGGCTAGTACTGATGATCTGTTTATCACCAGGGCTGCTGACCGTCTTGAGCTAAGCTTGTGCTGTTGGGGCCAGGTCCTCCTCCTTGGAGCCAGGGTTAACCTTTATCTTCTATTTCTCAGTGTTGAGTAGCTTTCCCGTGGGTTCCTTCTTAATTTCTGGAGCTCTTATTCTCTTTCTTCTTGCTAAGTAGTTGTTTTCCAGGTGTCTCAATTCCAGGGCCTAGATAAGATGTGATCTGATGCCAAGTCTGCCATCTTGAAGCCCCTCCTAAATGGAGAAATTGAGACACACACAGGATAAATTTCTCAAGACAGTGAAGCAGTGGTGTCTGCACTGGAGCTCAACCAATCCTCCTTAAAGTCCATGTTTTTGTCCACCATTCCAAAGCATGTGGAGAGCAACTTGTCGCTTCACTTCTTATGTGCCTTTACTCCTTTCTCAATTCCTTCTCTCATTTTGCCTCAACTAGATATAGGCCCAGGACTCAGTCCTCCTCTGCCCAGAGGTCCTTCCTCCTGGACTAAAGATCATTTTCATGACAGTGAGGGCTCTGCATATTTTTGAGGCACAACAAAAATACTTTTCCCCTGTTGTATAAATGCTATTATTATTGTACTACTTGAGACTAGCACTTCACACTCCTCACATACTGATTTTATTTGATCTTCAACTCTAGATGTTCAAAATCAAGTTTATTTTATTTCTCTCCAAGGACATTCGGACTCCTTGTTCTTTCAGAACTCTACCATCCTCTTATGCTCAAAACCCAAGTTGTATTTAGCTCCTTTCTTCTCTAACCTCCACATTTGATGTGCAGATTCCATTTCCACTACGATTTTGAAACTTTTCCTTCCTTTCTACTTCTTTAAGTGCCACTCCAAGAATCTCATTCTCCTCCTTCAGAAACCTTCAATGATGCCCTACCTCAAACCAAATTGAGTCCAGTGTCCCAACTTGAGCATTAAGATTCTTCATAATGTATCTCTACCTTACCTTTCAGCATTAAATGAACCCACTCTGTGTATCTTACACTTATTCACATTAGACAGAATCTTTAAACAAAGGGGAACATGCAGAGCTTCAGAGAGGTTAAATAACATAAGCTTTTGTTTTATAAGTGTCCGATTTCTCTTAATGAGTGACTTCAAAGTAGTTTAATCCAAAAAAGCCCTTATAACAAGTAGCAGCCAAAATCACTTCTCTTACTAAAAAAAAAAAGTAATTCTTTTTTTTTTAAAGCAATTCATGTAGCTATTCTCCACAAAGTTAAAGAAAAATCTCCATATGTTGATACAGACAGAAGCTCCTTTATCCATGTGACTGATGGAAAGGAAAAAAGAGAAAGTTACAGGAAATCATTGGACAATTAAAGCTGTGAAGAATCCCATTTAAAAATTCTCCCTTGTCCTAGTAAAGGAGTGAGCTTCCCAAGTAATAATTTAGTGAGCCAGAAGGGACACAGTCATTGTATCTTGGGCTATAAGCAAAGTATAAAGTCTTGAATGGTGAAAACAGTGAACAGAGGCAGTAACAACTTTTTCCCTTGGGTTTCAATATACTTATGAAGTTATAAGTTATGAACTTATAGTCATAAGTTATGAACTTATGAAGTTATTTACAGTTATTTACAGGACACTGGGATTAAAGCGAGAGGATTACGAATTTAAGCCTAATCTGGTCAATTTAGTGACTTAGAGAGATCCTGTTTCTAACAATAAATAAATAAATTTTATTGAGACAAGGTCTCTCTGTGTAGTCCAGGCTGACCTCAAACTTACAGCAGTCTTCCTGCCTCAGCTTCCAAAGGGCTGGGATTACAGGCATATAGCACTACACTTGATTTTTTATTTTTTTTAATTTTAAAAGGGGTTGGGATATATCTCAGTGTGACAGCCCTGGGCTCAATTACCAGTAACACACACACACACACACACACACACACACACACACACACACAAACTTATAAATCATCCTTAAACCTAAATTGGGTAATACCTCTACATTCTATGTTTTTGAAAAAAGTAAAAATTACACACTTTCATTATAATCGATTAATTCTGGTAATTTTATCCCACAGCTAAGGTCCCAATGTGCCCCTGGTGACAGCCTACCATAATTGCAGGTTCACACAACCCCCTTGGGAGTCTCAAACTTCATTCTGTCCTGTTCTACATGATTGCTTCTGCTTGCATAGTGCTATTTCAGAGTTCCATTAGGTCTAATTTAATACTTGCCTTTCCAAAAATTGCCACCATCTGGACAATGACTGATATTCTGGTAGAGCTTTATTCCTTTACCACAAAAGCCTTGGGAGAGACAGAATTACTTTCGAGGGTGTAATTTGCAGCTTGCTGTAACAGGGTCATCCTTGGTGTGGACAGTTCAGGACTCTGCTAAAGGGAATTTACGGAAAGGTACACTCCAGGGCCTTCAGAAGAGGTCTTACTGCCAAGGTCCCCAAATAGAGAGGGTAGACGCACCAAAGATAAATTCTGTCAAACTGAATGTCCCCTACCTCCACCCCCACAAGTACTGGAGATTAATCCCAGAGCTTTGCACTGAACTACATCCCAAGCCCATGTTACGTTATATGTTATGTTATGTTTTATGTTATGTTATGTTATGTTGTTATGTTATGTTATGTTATGTTACATTACGTTACATTATTTTGAAACCGAGTCTCTGTAAAATACTACATTTCCAGACTGAGCTCAAACTTGTGTTGTCTTCCTGTCTCCACCTCTCAGAGTGCTCCACAATACCTGTTTTCTCTTTCGAAGCCTCGGTCAGCTTCAAGAAGAGTGTTTTCTCTTTCAAAGCCTCGGTCAGCTTCAAGAAGAAGTAGCAAAGACATGAAACGAAAAGCAACCTTAATGTAGGTGTAAGCCTCTGGACACATTGGGAAGATTCTGGGGGCTGGAGAGAAGAGAGAGACCATCCCTCCTAAGTCTCTCCACTCGACTGCAGCCACTTTGCCTGAGAAATGTCTTCAACCTAGTTCTCAGCACGTGTCACCAAAACTGTCTGCTTATTCACCTCAGACTCAGAAGAGCTTCATGATCTGGTTACAGTTTAAAGCATGCCAGTGGCTAAGTGGTTTGTCTCATTTCTTTAGGAAAACACACACACACAGTAAATCCTAGATCCTGTGAAGCCAGTCTAATGTTAATGCTAAGAAGAAGGTCTTAATTATTCTCAACGGCTGGATTGGGAAAGAATCCATGAGCAATGTTCCTTTTCTAAGAAGATAAAGAGGATTAGGCCAGCAACGTCAAGCCACAAAATTTTAGCTGGTGTTTACATCTCTGATTCCAACACTGGTCGGGCTCTGCAGAATGCACCCCCCAAAAGGTGCTTGCCCTTTATGCCTTTCAAGAGAGAAAAAGAAATTTTAGCTAATGCCTATTTTACGTATTTCTAGATTCAAAGTAACTGAGTACTTCCAAACACCTTAGAATCTGGAGGAACTGACATAGTATTCATTTGTGTGCCTTAATTTAGAAAAGCACTGTGCAAAGGTTTGCCTACAGCACTTAAATCCCAAACACCTCCCATTTAGAGAAAAAGTTTGAAAACTTTCTATGGCCTAGCTCTTTGTTGAACTTCCACAATGATCATCTCTAAGAGACTGTTTGCAAAAGGAAATAATGCTGAATTATACCCCATCATCCTCTCAACCATTTCCTCTACTTTAAATGGGCAATTATTTTGTTTTGCAGAGGTAGAAACCTATCTTTCACAGATGGGCTCCACTGTTATTTCCTGAAGCTCTCTGTCCTGCATGACAATTTCCAGCCACAAGTGACTCTCAAGTCTCAAAATGTAGCTGATCTGAACTGAGATGCACGCTCTACACAAACTGGATGTCAACTCCTTACCATGAAAATATCTCATGCAAAGACTTTATGAACAAAACCCCGATTATGCAGGAACTGTCACAAAGAATCAACAACTAGGATCTCATCTTATTAAAAAGCTTTTGCACAGCAAGAGAAACCACCAACAGAGTGCAGAGACAACCCAAAATGTGGGAAAAAATGTTTGCCAGCTGTTCCTCAGACAAAGGATTACTATCGAAAACATTTAAAGAACTCAAAAAAATAAGTCCTCCAAATTTAAAGACCCAATCCAAAGATGGGAAGCTGAGATGAATACACACTTCTCAGATGAAGAAATACACACAGCAAATAAATATATGAGTAAATGTTCAACATCACTGGTCATTCAAGAAATGCTAATTGAAACAACACTGAGATTCCACCTCCCCCCAGAAAGAATGGTCCATCAACCATGGATTTTTAAAGGAATGGATTTTTTAAAATGTGGTATTTTTATGCAATGGACTACTACTCAGTCTCAAAGAAGAATAAACTTGAGACTTTTATTGGTAAATGAATACCACTTGAGACGATACTCATTAGTGAAATAAATCAGACACATGTAAACATCATACTGTCTCACTGTTGTGAGAAACTGAGAGAAACTATATATGTAAAAGATAGTTATACTATTCATTTCTCTGAGCTCATTGGAGAGAAAAGTTTGTGCTAGTTTTGTTTGGAGTATTCAATGCAGAAGTCTTGTACTCTGAGTAACTGATTTGAAGATAACAATGCATAATGAATATACCATTGTTGCCCCTAATTGTTGTGTTTTGAAATTTTGTTTTATTTTTTCTCTTTAAAATTAAAAAAAAATCATTGTTGGTTTTTACATTGATTGCATGCTCAAATGCTAATATTTATTGGGTTAAGTAAAACATATTATTAAAATTAATTTCATTTGTTTCGCCCTTTTACTTGGGCTACTAGGTAACTTAGCACCCCGCGTTTTATTTCAGCCAGTGAACCTCAACCCTGCCGCCCGTTAGAATCACAGAGAGCTCTGGGGAACTGTCTCATCCAGCCTGTTCCCGCAGACTCCTTCTATCCGAGCCTCTGTGGCTGGAACTCAGCGTTGGTTTGTTTGATTTTTTTTTTTTACGTTTTTGAAATTTCTCCAAGTGACTCTACTGAAAAGCCAAAGTGGAGAGTTGCAGCTGTAAACTGGAATTCTCTGCCTCTAATGACAACTCCCACGGGTTAAAAGTTCAGAGTTGTTTTCTCCTTTATTCTGTATAATCAACTTTGTTCTGATCTATTTCTCCCTAAAGAAACAATGAAATGTTTTTCAAGCCAGGCAAGTTAGAACTTTGTTTCATTTTTTAACGAAGTTCACATGAATCCAGTACATTGCCAGGACTAGGGATTGTAAGGTTCCTAAGTAACACATCATCTTTCCCCACTTCTCAGCCTTGCTGTTTTTCCTCTTCGAAACACCTGCTTTGCTCTTCCAAATAACGCGTGTGCCTCACAGTGCATCTCAGCTGGACTCCGGGGAGCTGTGGATGCAAGAGACCTGGGATGTGGGGATTCTGTGTTCCTCAGGGGCGTCCTGCTGATGCAGTGCCGCTGCCCATGGACCACTCTGCCAGGAACAGGACGGCGGGGCCTAAGGAATTAGCTCAGACCCACCTGGCTGGCACGGGAACTTGGTCACTGCTACCCAGTCACGCACAAGAGTGTCAATGCACAGACTCGGTTTTCACTAATGAACACAAAGCAGTCTGTTAGATGGAGGCTGCTCTGATTTTCCAGGATAGTTCTATGGGCAGATAAATTCTCTGTATATAAACTGAGCTTCCCAAGAGTATGACAGTGTCTTAATCGCATGTATTCCACTCAACTCCATTCTAGGGGCCAAGAAGGAGCACATGGACTCACAGAAGGGGCTGGGAGTGGTCTCACTTCCCCATCTCTTTGCCTCCACCAACAGGAGTCAAGACCAGATCAGTGTTGCTTAACATTCACCAGAAGTGCAGATTTAACATAAAATATCTGCACAATTATCCAAGGGATTTACTAGCAAGGTTTACAAGACAGGAAGTGGAACGGTCCTCATGGCCATCTGCCAGATCAGAGGCTGAAGAATCCAAAATGGCCTTCTATGTACTGGGAGGCAGAGGACGCAGCCAAGGTCGAAGGCCTAGAGCTAGAGCCTAGGGTGAGTCTGTGTCAGAAAGGGTCTGTGTTGAAAGGCTGAAGAGTCCGAGCTGGAAGCCTGCGGGACCTGGAACTAATATCAAAAGGCAGTGATGCTGACCAGAGCTCCCTGCAAAGGAAAAACACGTTCCTGTCGCCCTCCTCCTCACCTTGCCCAGTTCGACTGCTTCCCTGCCTTCCAGGGCACAGGCTCCCTGGGTTGGATCATTATCTCCACCTGCCCCCCGCCCAGCCTGTTCCTCCTGTCCCCGCACCCCTGACATCTTGAGG